>PVJS01017321.1:0-36319 GCA_004027185.1 Glis glis
CCCCCGGCCCTAGTTTTTATACTTTATTTTGAAACCGGGTCTCACGAAGTTGCAGAGGGCCTCGCTAAGGAGAGAGAGAGAGAGAGAGCGAGCGAGAGAGAGAAAGAGAGAGAGAGAAAGCGAGCTGAGGCTGGCCGCGAACCCGTATCCTCCGGTCTCCGCCTCCCAAAGTACTGGGATTACAAGCGTGCGCCACCACGCCCGGCTGAATGTATGATCTTCTTTTCTCAGCCTCTCAAGTACTGGGAATTACAGCCCTGCGCCACCATGCCCAGCTTTACATTTCATCTTTCTAAACTATCTCATCCTTCTTAGACTAGTAAAATTTATTTTTGATTTTAAATGGTAAATACAATCTGGCTTTATAACATGTTTTAAAAATTATTTTAAATTTGAAGAAAAATAGTTAAAAATACTCATCTGGCAATGCATAGAGTTTATGCATAGTCTGTATCTCAAATGCAAACTCAATAGATAGCTAACTTGTGAGACACAACCAAATAACTGTTCACCAGCTTACTGATTTCTATACAATATAATGAAATCCCTTATGCAACTATAATTCTACACAGATGGTGTGTGTGTGTGTGTGTGTGTGTGTGTGTGTGTGTGTAAGACTAGGGATTAAACCCAGGGCCTTGCATATGCTAAGCAAAAGCTCCAACTCTGAGCTACCTCCAACCCCACAAATGTATTTTTACATGACTCTGGCTATATTCCCAAAAGTCCATGATTTCTTTCTGAGCTGGTCATCCCTCTGTCATTTATTCCTACTTACAAAATTGTAACTATTTCTGCATTCACATTATTTAATAAAATGCAATCAAATTTAGGATAAAGCAATATGCATATTGTATAAACTCTGCACTTGGCATGTCTTAAACCATCAAAGTAGATAAGCAAAAATTGGACTCCTAGCTAATGTGATGTGTAGCTGACTCTTTGTTGGTTACCGCTGATATATTTCAGGTTAATTTCAAATATACTCTCTGTCTACCAAAATGAGAGAGATGAAATGCAATAAACTTTATAGTTTTCCCCAAAATTTAATGTGATAAAATAACTTAATAAAACAAAGTATGCAAGACACCAGCAGACATTTGCAGAAGTCACAAATTATGGACAGAAACAGTAAACTGGAGTCTGTGAAAAACAGGAGGACCCCAAAGAAGACCAGCGTGGTAATTCAACTGGTAGAAGAGAAATAATCATCACACAGCAATTCTACTTCAGGTTGTACTAGAAAAAGAAAAAAATGAGGTGGATTTTTTTATAGACCATCCTGAGGGAAGTAGGAAGAAGGAGACTATATCTTGAGGAATGGCTGGCATCTTATCACTAATAGGTACCTTAGAAAGACTGATTGTTAGCACCAGGATTTAGAATAATACAATGAATTCCATAGCAGTCATAGCAAAGCATGTATTGCTTTCCTCTTTTTTTTTTTTTTTTTTGCGGTACTGGGGATTGAACGCAGGGGCATTCTACCTCCGGGCTACACCCCCAGCCCTATTTTCTATTCTTTATTTTGAAACCAGGTCTCACTAAGTTGCGGAGGGCCTCACTAAGTTGCTGAGGCTGGCCGTGAACCCGGATCCTCAGGTCTCAGCCTCCTAAGTACTGGGATTACAAGCAGCGTGCGCCACCACGCCCGGCTTGCTTTCCTCTTTTTAAACAATATTTGCTTATATAATTCAATTTAGTAAAATAAACTAAAATTATAAACTACATTTTAGGACTATACTTTGTATACTAATATATCAAATAAAAAATTTTAATTTTCCTAATGGGAAATATGTACTATTGGTGAAGACTGAGAAACATACAAAAAGCAAGGATTGATGGGAAAACCTTATACCTAGCTAAAGGCACAAAGTCTCCATTTCACTGGGAGAGATAGCAGGCTTTTCTCAGGTTCTCTGTGTTTTTGCCTGCCCGAGTTCATCTGATCACAGGGTGTGGGTAGGGAACTGATTCTGTCTTATGTTTATATGTCTGGCTTGTGTTTTTTGCACACAAGTTTTCTGTACTTGACAGTCACAAAAAGATTATTGGGATGAATTCTGCTTCAGTCAGTGTGGCAACCTCCTTTTTCCTCAGACAGTTTAGTTAAATGATTGTTATTTAGTTATAGTGGACACAACAACCTGTCACTCAGATAATTTCTGGAAAAAAAAAATGTTTTGACCTGGTAAATTGCTTTGGAAAAGACCTGAGATTTTTGTTCTCTAAAATTTTATTAGATACTTTATTTCAGTCTTTATAAGATAGGCTGGTAAATGATGGTTGGTATTTCTGATAAGGTATCAGAAATCAGTCAAATAAAACAGTAGGTAAGTAAAGACTTTTAATATAGGATTATTATTACTATGATAGGAATGTTTCTTATCCAAAATTCAAGTGTTGGCAGTGTGATAGTATTAAGAGTTGATCGGGTCATGAAATTTCTTGCTCTCTCAGTAATGAGGTTTGGTCCCTTTTAAAAAAAAGACTTCTTGCTCTTCCACCTACTGTTAGAAGAGGACACTGGTCCTCCTTCCTGAGGATGCAGCTACCAGGCACCATCTTGGAAGCAGAAAACAACCCTCACCAAACAACCAAACCTGCCAATGCCTTGCTCTTGGACTTGCCAGCCTACAGAACTGAGAGTAATAGACTTATGTTCTTTATAAATTACCTAGTCTCAGGTATTTCGTTATAGCAGCACAAAACAGAGTAAGACAGAATAACAGTTACCTCTACTTACTCTGTACTGATATCTTTACTTGCATTATATAACAGTTTTTTTTTTTTTATAACAGTTGTATGAAGTGAAATATTAGTAAGTTGATTTTGTAAAGAAGGAAACTAAAAGACTTGGCAAAATTTTGTTAACCAGGTTACAAAGTTGGTAAAATCAGTTGGGTGTTCAACTGTCTCATTCTAATGTCTATTCCTTGACCACTGGCATACTTTTGTTTCTGTGAGAAAGGATATCAGAACTAGTTTTGCACGGTAGAGATTCTTCTTTTGTGTGTGTGTATGTAGTACTAGAGATTGCACCCAAGGGCATTCTACCCCCGAGTTACACCCCCAGCCCTATTATATTTTTTACTTTGAAACAGGGTCTCGCTAGGTTGATGAGAGTCCCGCTATGAGGCTCTCATCATAGCGAGATCCTGAGATCCTTCTGTCTCAGCCTCCCAAGTACTGGTGTTACAAGCATGTACCACCATGCCTGGCTGGTAGGGATTCTTTTAGGTGTAGGAATAGAAATATACATTAACCATAGCTGTTGCTCTAGAGTGTCTTCATGTCTTGTAAGGGATGCAAATGAGGCAATAAAAACTATATCTGCTGGGTGTGGTGGCACAACCCTGTAATCCCAGAAGTTGGGAGGCTGAGACTAGAGGGTTGCAGGTTCGAGGACAGCTTTGGTGAGTAGTGAGCCTCTCATCAACCTAGAGAGACCCTGTTTCCAAATAAGAAATAAAATTGGGCCGGGGTTGTAGCGCAAAGGTAGAATGCCTCTGGGTTCAATCCTCAATAACACACACACACACACACACACACACACACACACACACACACACACAGCTATATCAGAAATCCAGTGCTATAGTGGATGTATTTTATTGCAGTAGATAAAACAGAGGTTGATTACCTGTTCCTGGAGATTGGCAAAGAAAGATTTCATAGGGTATTTACATTCCGTCCTTAATGAACATTGTATGCTGGGTTTTTTGTTAGTTTTTTTGGTTAAGAGGGGAAAGTTCAGGACAGATAGAGAAAATAGCAAATAAATCTAAAACCCATAGAAGAGATGTTTTGGGAGTTATGTTTCTTTGTACCTGGAGCCTTAGGAAAACAAATTAAAATAATATTTGAAATAGAAATCAATGCTTCCGAGGGGAGAGATATGTTAATTTCTTATTTATTCACATATTAAAATTTTAGTTTTAATAAAATTTAGATTAGAATATCAACAGGTTTATTGATAATTTTAGAATATTCTGAGCCAGGTGTGGTGGCATGTGCCTGCTCTTTGGGATCATCTCCCTCTATTATTTTTAAAGATCCTTATTAATAAATTGGGCCCCCTTAGCTGATCCAGTTTTCATCTTGTACTAAGGTCACCTGAGTAGCATCCTTAATTCCCCTTTGCCATGTAATAAACTTCCCAGGTTTTCCAGGGTTTGTATGTAGTCATTTTTAGGAAGCCATTATTCTGCTTACTACACACTTTTGTTTCCTTATTTCTAAAATGAGACTGTTGTGAATATTAAAGCAAAAGGTAAAGGTTTACAGAATGTCTTGTTAATGCCTTCAATACTTGGCATTCAGTAAGTGGTATCTTCTATTACTTCTTAAGTCCTGCATTGCTTTTCTTATTCCACCCTTAATTTCTTACTCAGTGTGCTTCATATTCAGAGGTTTTCTCTGGTGATTAGGAGTTTCACTGTGTTGCTTCTGCATTAATAAGCATGCAAGCAGGAGCTTAAAAAATTGAATTACTTATTTTGAGAGTTTAAACAATTAAACTACTCATTTGTAGAATCTGTTATAAAGTTTATTCCACTTCTTTTTTTTTTTTAACGGTACTGGGGATTGAACGGGACATTCTACCTCCAAGCTACTTTCCCAGCCCTATTTTTTGTTTTTTATTTTGAAGCAGGGTCTCACTAAGTTGTGGAGGGCCTCACTAAGTAGCTGAGGCTGGCTGCTAACCTGCGATCCTCCTGTCTCTGCCTCCCAAGTACTGGGATTACAAGTGTGTGCCACCATGCCTGGCCCCACCTCTTTATCTTAGAGTCTAATGCTACTGGTCTCCTAATCTCTACACCCATGTTCCAAACTTGAGCAGGCACCAGGAAACCTGGAGGGCGTGAACTTGGGTTTCATACCCAGTGTCTCACTCAACAGGACAGGAGGAGGACTCAGAATTTGCATTTCTAATAAGTTCCCTGTGGATATTGATGCTGTTGGTTCGGGACCACATTTTAAGAACTGCTGCTGTAGAAATAACTATGAAGAACATGGGGTTAATTTGGCTTTCTTCTCATGCTTTGTAAAGTGGATCTTTGTGTTACTTTGGGTTTTTGCTCCCCAAATGCTGAGAAGATTTGAGTAGTGGTAGAGAGTGTCAGTTTTTAATGGAAATTCAGAAGCATTTTTTCTTTATCTCAGGACATAAATCTGCCCTCAAAGGTACTGCCATTTGAACTGAAGCTGTAAACATGGAGTAGACATCAGAATCTGTGCCTTTCTAGCCAAGGAAAAGTATCCCACCAAGATTCACTGGGAGGTTTTGGTTATTTCCCATCTTCTCCCAGTCAGTTTAGCAGGCTGTTTTTCGATGGTGAAAATCATAAAATGGAATGGTTCTACATTTCACTGTATTACTGCTTCACAAATCAAGTGTCTTTTAATAATACTGTCTTGAAGTTACTAAACATAGTGCCATTATTTTGCAACATGACATTTATGCAGCATAAAGATACTTCATTGTTATATAATGCATGAAAAATAAAATGTTAAATTAATAATGTTGTTGGACATGTCCTAGAAAACTGTCCTTGAGTTATGGTACTATAAAATACCTAACAATTTGTGTCCTTTTAAAATTCAGATTGCTTTGATGTAGGAACCTAGAATAAGTTTCTAAAACTTATTTCATCTTCAGAAAGTCTATTAAGTTAGCAGAGGTCAAATTTTCTGTATTTATCTATGTGGTAAGAGGCTGAGACTTTAATGGGAGGAAAAAGAGCTCAGAGATGTCTCATTAAAACCTTCAAGTATATCATTAAAAGTATAGTCATATAGGATAAATTGCTCATATTTAAACAAAAACATGATTTCCTAAATAACTTTTATCTCATTGTATTGATTGGACAGTAATAGAAAATCAAATGTATTGTTCAAGTAATTTGATCTTTGGTCATTTAGACAGTGTAATCTGAACATTCTGTTTCAATACTTTTGTTCTTAGACTGGACTTAGATTTTATAAATTTGATTTGTGATTCATTTCCTGGAAGAGAATCACATATAATGAATTTTATTTGGTGTAATATTAATGTTGATTGCAATATCTTAGGATATAGTTGGGACATTTCTGCACTGTGAAATAGATGCAGGTCCCAGAGCCTTGATGTGAAAAAGAATTTTTAGAGTTTACGTTATATTGCAGTGTTTTATAAATGTTAGAATGGCAAAGAATCACCTGGTATTCTTAAAAATGGAGATCCACAGGTCCTCCCACTCAGAAATAACTCCCAAAATCTTTAGTAGGACTTGGAAATGTTAATTCATTGTATATATTTTAGACAGCTCTGATGCTGGTGAAACAGAGACCCCACTTTGAGAAGCACTAGTTTAGGTGATAGCCCTGGTGGCTGTACATTTGGTGGAAGAAGGAATGGATCCCTGAAGTTGGGATTCAGATAGAAAATGAAAGAAGGACAACATATTGATGATAAGAAAGGAGAAATTCATGAGCCCAAGGACAGTATGATACCAGAGAGGGAATTTCCCACTATTTCATTTTAAAAGTATTAAAGTAATACCCACCAACTGAATTGTCAGCTTTCAAAGCTAGGTTTGATTAAATTACATATTTAATGTTAACTAACTATAAAATATGGAGGGGAGGGGACTTCAAGATTATTAGGAAGAACATAAGTCCTTTTCCTCAAAGTGCTTTTAATTTGTTACAGTGGGTTTTAAATGTTTTGGTTTCATGATCTTTGAGAGAGATCCTACTTGAAATTCCAAGGTTAAAAGCAGAACCAAAAACATAACAAAAACTATCTTTGGATTTGTCACAGGTACTAGATCTCATGTCCTTTTATCTCCCATATTATTTATTCTGTACTCTTCTAAATTAATTCTGAAAGTATCACCATATAAACTCTAGGATTAATTAAAACACAAATAGGAAATTATTATTTGAGAAAATACTCACTACAAAATTGAACATAGTGTTTGAGTTCTTTTTCATATGAAATGAACTAGATTAACATTTTTGCATTATTCCATCCAAAGCATATAGTTGTAGACTTCAAAACAATTGTCAAGGGACTAATATATAATTTAGTATTTAATGTGATAAAAGAGCTTGTGAACACACACATGCATGTGCCAAGAAATGAATCTTGAGTCATGTTCGTATTTATGAGAGAAATATAGAGAATCCCCAAATTAGAACAACTAATGAATATGCAATGAAAAAAAAAACATACAAAAACCTAATTTTTGTGGAAGTCGAAGTAACCAAGTGTCAAAAAGCAAGCTATCACAGAGCTGGCTACCTGAAGAATAACCTTTGCATTTAATGATCAGATGGTCTGTTCAGTGAGTAAGCTCCCCTAGAGTTTTCTGGGTGAAGAGTCCCTGTCTCAGTGGGTTGGTAAGCCAGTGGGAGATGATAAAATATAGAAAGCAGGTAGAGAGTCGAGATTGGATGAGAAAAACATATTTGGACATTATACCCGCAGGATAATTATGTAGAAATGAGCATACTTATAAAAGACTATGGTGAAGCTACACAACAGAAATTGATGATGGATGGAATGAGATCAAGGAAAGTAAATAGACTTAGGAATAGAGTTGGCTATAACAATGTAAGGTCAGCTCATCTTCCAAGAATGATGGAAAGGAAATAAAAAGAGATACAATGCATAGAAATTTTTAGCTTTGTGGCAAGAAACTAAGGGCAATGGTGTCATTTCTTTTATTTCTCTTGATAAAGTTTGAGACAGGAGGTTTTACTGTAGTATGTGAGGTTGAAGAATAAGGGGCACAAAAATCAAGATTGCAGAGAAGAGGAGAATTTAGATGTTCAAATATGGAGTTTAAGGTAGATAAAAGTTTGGAGGTCCCCCCTGAGGTGAAAAACAGAAAGTGAAGGTGATTTTGTATTATGATGCTCAGGAGAAAATCTGCTTTTGCTCAGGCAGGATTAACTGCTGCAGGAACTATCCTGTCCAAGAGTTTTCAAACACTGAACAATAGACAGGTAGCACAGTACTGCAATTCCTATAGAAGGAAAAGAAATGAGGGAATCCCCAAGATTATCTCAGTCCATGGTCTGGAGATGTCTCCAGGTGTGGCACAGGAAATGGGACCTGAACAGAAACCAGCACTGTCACTGAAGGTAGGAGACTGAGATCAGAGATGACCAGGCTAAGGCAGTGAGAATTTGTGGGAAAGGGGACTGGAGGAAAAAAATGCACAAAAAGCAAGAGCCCCCGAGATTGGCAGGGCAGTCCTTTCAAAGTGTCATGGATATTAGCTGAAACCCCAAGAGGCAGGATAAAGAACCACTAGAAAGTGATGGGACAAACAATTCTCAAAAATCACAAAGAGTTGGGACTAGTTTGCCTTCCCAATAGCCAGGGTAGAGAGCCTTCATAATACAGAGTATCTGGTAGAGTGCTTGGAATTATATCACCTTATTAGAGGGGCTAGATTGCCTTTACTGGACAGGCTGCTCCAGACACAATACAACACAGCTTAAAGTCACCCCTTCAGATGATGGTATTGATTCATGGATAAGAGTGTATCCCGCCCCCTCCAGAAAAGCACCAAAACAAAAGCAAAACTCAACTTTCTTTAAAGGATTACAGCAAAATCTTGCACCACATGAAATAAAATCCACAGTGTTTAACATCCAGTTAAAAAAAAAATCACCTCACCTGTATAGAAGCAGGATCATATGAATAGTAATGAGAAACAAAAGTCAGTAGGAACATACCAGCGGGGCATGGAGGTGCATGCCTGTAATCCCGGTACTTGGGAGGCTGAGACAGGAGGATCACAGGTTCAAGGGCAGCCTTGGTAGCATATCCAGACTCACAGTAACCTAGTGAGACCCTGTTTTAAAATACAAAAATAAATAAATAATAATGATAGTAATAATAATAAAACGGGCTAGAGGTATAGATTGGAGGTAGAATGCCCCTAGGTTCAATCCCCAGGACCACAAAACAAACAAACAAACAAACAAACAAACAAACCAAACCAAACCAACCAGGGAAGACAGAGATGATAAAATTAGCAAATAAAGTTGTCAAACAGCTACTCTGTGCCATGTGCTCCAGAGGCGCAGGAAGGTGTGAGTCTAGTAAGGAGAGAAATGGAAGGTATAAAAATGAACCAAATGGAACTTCTAGGTATAGTTCTAGTTATTATGAGGTCATGACAATAGACATTATTGAAAATGAAATACAAACATGGAAAATGTTTCTAAAATAAAAGGTGGACAGAGTCACAGTGAGCTGTGGGTATCAGGTGGTCTAACATTTATAGAATTGAGGTTTCACAGATAAGAGGAGAACATATTTTCTAAATGTGATGAAATCTAAAAACTTGCAGATCTAAGAGCATAAAGAATTCCAAGCCGAGTAAATATAAAGAAAACCACACCAGGGCACGTCATAGTAAAGTGGCTGAATGCCAGTGTTAAAGAGAAGAAATTTAAAAGCTATCAGAGAAAAAAGATACCGTCACAACTACTCGCTGTGGCAAGGAGAGGTGCATGAGAGGGGCTGGGGGTAGGAGCCCATTTTTACCCTGAGGTGGGTTGAGCCCCACCTCAGCACACAGAGGGGAATTTAACAATGGCAGGGCTATTCCAGAGGGCCTGTGGTATTAATTTCCACATGAGATTCAAGGGAATCATGAGATTTAGTAGAAAAAGTAAGTGGGATTTATTGGTGCCTGAGTATTACCGTGATTATAATGAATGGCTTCAATTTTCCTCACTTTCTATTTTCCTAATATTTGGAGGATAAAATGGGCTGAGATTCTAAGAAGTGACCAGTATGGCCTCAGAACATTGATGTAGTTTGCCCCATGTAAACAGATATGTGAAAATCAGTTGTTAGTTGTTCTTGAGAGAAATTTTGGCAAAGAGAAGGTAATAATCTCCTCTTAGTGTTGCATATGCATAGAGTATTGGTATTTAAATTCAGAAAGGATAAGGACTATGTTTCTTTCATTCAATTTTATATTTTCATTGCATAGCACAATGCCTGGCCCACAGTAGGGAACTAAGATATTTAAGAGACTTTCCATATTCTTCTTAAGGAGTGTTAGTCATTTAATACAAGAAACAAATGAAGACTTAAAGAAAATATACAGTAAAATTCACATACTTCCCAATCAGCATAGAATGGTAACAGTGGCCTGAAGTTTGGTTAAATAACTGCATGTAGAACCTTACAGAAATACTGTTTGCAGTCTAGTGTCCTTAACGATAAGGGGGAAATGATGCTTCTGACCTACTTCATATGTATTACAAACAATAATTATAAAACTTTATGCATTTTATAAAATGTTCTGTAAACGTATCCTTTCTATAAATATCATGTAGCTTTTAAAAAATGGGTTATTGTGTTTTCGTCCTTCCAAATTCTAGTGAAGTCGAGAATAACTTTTCAAAGTTTTGTTGAAAAACTGAAACATTCATTCTTACACTCAGTACCTTTCACTGAGTCAACATTCGCAGCAGGAGTACCATGTGAGGCTGAGTTGTAGAGGCAGAGCTTCTGTCTTTGAACAAACACACATGGGTTGGTGTCTGTCGTCAAATCAGGTTATGAAACATGTCATGTGATTAATCTAGGATATGTGCTCTGGGCAGGAGGGTTGGCAGGACCAGCTGCTGAGCACAGAGGTGGGGATCTAATCAACGTGATGTGGAAAAGATGACTAGGAGGAGGCGTTCGAATTGTTATGATTTACTTCAGTGACATGCAGAGAGACACCATAGGCGCAGAGCTTGACATTTAAAAGGGTGCTTTGGGAATGGAGAGGTGGACATTTTCAGTGAATTATAGCAGTACAAATTAAGTAGAATTTAGGATTTTTTTTTTCGAAACAGAAATTGAGAAGGGAAAAGGCTGAATGGAGCCAGCTTATGAAGAGCTATGAACAGCAGTCCAAAAGTCTGAATTAAATCCAGTTTAGAAAAGAAAAATAGAGAGCCACTCTGAAGGTTTACCTGTAATGAATGTCTTTGGAGTGTTGCTTCAGGGAAATAAAGTACTTTGCAATTGGTAGGTTGTATCGAATCAGGCAGACTTGTTAGTTGGCCATTCTAGTTTAATTAGTTCTAACTAATTAATCTATTTTCTTAAAAAAATGCTTTTGAGAGCTGAGTGTGGTGATGCATGCCTGTAATCCTAGTATTTGGGAGGCTGAGACAGGAGGATTGCAGGTTTGTGGCCAGCCTCAGAAACTTAGGCAAGACTCTCAGCCACTTAGTAAGATCCTGTTTCAAGATAAAAAAGGAAAAAAAGGGCAGGGAGTGTAGCTTGGAAGTAGAAAGTTCCTGGATTCAAATACTTAGTCTCCCCAACCCCAAACGGATTTTAATTTTAGTGTATTATGTGAATTTCATCTACTTATGTTATTTTATAGTCTGTATTCCTGTGTCTGAAAATGATGGTTTAGGAATGGTTATATTTTATGAATTAGAACGTCGACATTATTTAGTTTTCCAGGTGATGTACTCAAGAAATTATTTGCATATAAACCTACATACCTTTTAATGCCCTCCCAATTAGTGTTACTTTTGAGATATAAGAAGTATAAGAAGGAAGAACTATCTTCTATGTGGCTTCATAATTGCCACTCTCCTCTCATAAATCAAAAATGTACTTTTTTAAAGCTTTCCTAAATAACTTTTGCTCCTCAGTTAATACCTACTTCGGACTCGGGTTTGTTGGCTAGACTGGGCTCTGTTTCTGAGCTTCTCCTTTTTGTTTGTGTCCCCTTGTCATTTTCTGCATTGATTGGGGCACCCCTGAGGAAATGGGCTGTGAAGGACAGGCGCACGCTGAGGGCTGTGCGGCCAGGGAGGTATGGAGTGAGCTATGGGGTGAGTGAAGTCAGACATGCTGGGTGCTGGCCTTCCTCTCTTCCAGGAGGAAGCAGGACAGTTGCTGTCTGAAAGCCTGGCAGATTTTAACCCTGTGTGGTTGGTAGTTTGCTGCATAGCTTGCAGGAAAGCATGGTCTTTTGTTGTCTTTGTAGGACGGATGCCTTCATATTTCCTATATTTTGCCAGTCCTGTAATCTCTTTCGGTATCTGTCTCCTTCATTTTGATTCCAACTACCATTCTTTTTACTCTCATTGCTATATTATTGCCTCTTTCTCCCCCCTTTATCTCACAAGTTGCAGTATAATAAATGCATGGTATTTGCAACCTATTTCTGCAAAAGCATTCACAGTGCTTCCTAGAGGTATCTACTAATTAATCTTTACAGAATCCCTATGAGGTAGACAGAGCTGGATAGGGTATTCAGCACACAATTCACTAGACCATGCTGTCTCTCTATTATGATAGAGGATTATTATTATGTTAAAATGTTTATACACCGAGTACATAAATTTGTAGAGATTGATGTAAACCGAATCCCTTGGCAAAAATATGAACACGCCTGTAGCATAAAATTGCAATTGTAAAGCAAGTTTTATCAGCTTCGTGTGTTTAAAGAATTATTCCAGATCTGCACACTAAACCTCCATAGGATAGCTTGTTTCCTTTATCTCACCTCTTGGGGAACGTAGGGGCAGTGAGCTACTGCACTGGGATTTCAGCAAGTGACAAAACTCAGGTTCTTGATAGCATTGTGTTAAAATTACAACAAGCTCCTCCAGCATGTGTGTGACTCATATACTTATATTATATATAATAGCTTAATTGAATTATGTAATTAGTAATCCTCTGTTGTTATATTGATAATATGTATGGAAACCTAGTCACTTTTTTTGTTTGCCTTTTACAGAGTTTGATGTGGGGCAGCTGGATTACCCTCTCTGCAAAAGAACACCCCGGAGACACTTCTCCTTAAGGGAAGATGCTCCACTCTGTTTAGTTGAAAGCAGTATATAGTCTTAAGGTGCCTTAGCATTCCCTTACTGTGTCACACGGATTCTTTGGGAACCCAGCAAATACATGGAAAGGGAAGGCTGGAGAGGCAGGACTTTCTCCCCCAACCCCCTCAATTTAAGCATGTTACTTCCATATCTCCACCTTCCCTTCAACTCCTTGCTATTGAGCATGCTGAAAACACAGCTGTTCCTGGATTCATATTCCTGCTAAACCATGATAGAAGATGGATTCTGATTGGGACTCTTGCGTGTCTCAGAGGAGCTTGGGAGTTGTAGAAAACCCGAGTTGGTGTATGAGTGGATGCACCTCTGCCTTCTGTTAGGATTTCATCAGAGAGGGATGTAAGGCAGGTTAGGAATCCTTAGGGTAAGCGTGGACGTAGGGAGTTTTCCTTTGGAGACACAGGGCCACAGGAAGATGGGATGTGTTCTTTCATGGAGCAGAGTGCTCCTTCCTGGGAAGGACTTGGGGGAAATTGCAAAATTATGGAAGTAGCTGATTCTGAACTAAGGGAGAACCTGGCATAGGTTCTTTTAGAACAAGAGTGGGGTCATAAGAATGAAATTGGGGAAAATGAATTTAATTTCACCTCAGAGGCTTCCTGTGACTCTTGAACTCCCTTCTTTCAGTCTTTTCCCCTTTCACATTAGAGGGGAAATAGAGGAGGGTATTATATTCTTTAAAAATATGTTTAAAATATGGATGATTTTTTAATTATCCAAAGACTAAAGATGGTTTTCTTTACCACTGGGCCTCAGTGTTCCATCAGCACCTCCTGCCTTTGTCTTGTTTGGGAAGTCCACCGGTAGGGTTGTCCTGGTGGAGCTCCCTCTCCTCTGCTTGACCTTGGGTTGCCCTGTGATCCCTGACCAGCTCAGCAGGGTTCAGCAGAGTGGATCCAGTTTGCAGGGTCAGCAGGATGTCAAACTGTCTTTGTATATCGATGTAGAGAAATAATTGCTGCTTTGTGCTGTAATGTGACCCAGTACTTGCAAGAATTGATTTCTTTTACCTCCTACAATCCTTGTAAAGGATCAAAATATGAACTCACTGTCACCTAGATTCCCCCCCAAGTTTCATTTGCTCAGTAAGCCAAGTATTTTTTGAAAAGCATTATTCAAATAATATACTGCAAAATGTGTAAAAATTGATTTAAAATTACTCCAAATCCAAAATATCTAGCATAACTACAATTAATGTAATAAGCATTTTCCAGATTTTTCTAAATATGTTTTTCATATAGCTATAACTATATCCTGCTTTTAAAATTTAGATGTTTTAGTGTAATAAACTTTCTCCACCTTATTTTGGCATTGTTTTTGTGATCATAGTTTCCAAAGACTAGAAAACATGCTCAAGAAATTATTATAGTTCTCTTAATTATTCTTT
The DNA here is from genome assembly GCA_004027185.1 of Glis glis. Lineage (NCBI taxonomy): Eukaryota > Metazoa > Chordata > Mammalia > Rodentia > Gliridae > Glis > Glis glis. The sequence goes on from PVJS01017321.1 coordinate 14,270, forward strand.
TATTGAGTCCAATTATTTTTGCTTAAACTTTACACGTTTTTTTAAAACCATATTTTATATTATTTCTGTAGACTTTAATTCCCCAAAGAAGACTTGGAACTCAGAAAGGACAGCTAATGAGCTGTATTGTTAAATTGCCTTCTAGAAGTATCATGCCACCACAAGTTACTTTCTAAGTTTCTGTTTTATTGGGTAATATTATTTTCTTCTTTGATAAAATTTCTTGATGGATACTCACAAAGAGGAGAAGAAGGATAATGATAATTTCCTGGCTTCTAAGATCATATACAAAGTGTTTTAAAATGTATTCACTGGCTTTCAAAAGCTGCTTACTGTGCTAAGTGCCAGTCCCCAGGGCTGAGCGTGGTGGACCCTCTCCTAATTCTCCAGGCCCAGAGAGCTAGTTACCAAGAAACTTGCTAAAGGCTGTCAGGGAGGTTTGAATTAAGAGCTGGAGGAGGAGCTATTAAATCCGAAGAGGAAATACAGTAGTTTCACCTAAAGCTGTGTTTTCAGATGTAAGAAATGGAGATGAGGTTATTTTTTTTTAAACTTGATACCTATCACATTTGTATAGAAAACAAAATCTTTACACACACACACACACACACACACACACACACACACACACTCAATGTATCTGTTCTAGTAAATCAGTAATTAACAAAGCCTTTACTGCTCAATGCTGGCTTGTCTAGGCTGCTGGTAACTATTATTTACAAATATTCTGTCCCCGAGATGCTGGGAAATGGCTGGGGTTAGAATGTGAGGGGTTGTTAATGACACAGGCATTAGCGCTGATCCCTGAGTACTCTCCTCTGCCATTGCACTGAAATTTGGGGTGGGGGAAGGGATGTGTAGCCAAAGTTGTATAGCTATTCTTGGCAAAATTAAATACTATTTTAATGGTCCCTTTGGGACGCATGTTTGCGTTCCCTTTTTTGCCTAACTGAAATAATGTTTCAAGAGATCCTTGGTTGGAGTACTTTCTTCCAACAGCTTCAGTATTAAAAAAAGGGGGGGGGGATAAAAAATAGCTCTTTGGTTTCCTACTAGAATATTTATCTCCTTGGCTTCTAACTGCATTGATCTCTTATCAAAGTGGCTGTTGCCCTCACAGATTTAACTGATAAGCAATTTCTAAGTCTGCTAAGGAAAGCCATTCATTGGGGAATGAGTCCATTTACTTTGTGTTTTTAATTAAAGGTGTCTAAAGCTGGAGTACCTGTTGCTTTTCCATTTTCTCAAACATCACAAATCAATATTTTCCTATTTTTCTTAATCTAAGATCTGATTGATATTACTATTTTTTGTGGTTGTTAATTAGAATCAGTCTGGACTACATTTAAAGCGCAGTTTTAAGCACTGAACAATTTTTTTCCAGGTCATCTCTCTCTTCTCTCTCTTTTTAAAATTTGCCCTCAGTAGAAATTTGTGAGACTTCTTCCCCCAGGGATTGGTGTGATTTCCAGCTCTGTTATGGCCCACTTGCAATGGCTCACAGTGTGAGCTACTTCTAGTCTAAGTAAGTGCTTAGGATGATTAATGACCTAGTGGGAAAGCTAAACACACAGCACTTTGTGGACCGAAGACCAGATTAAACCAGTCCCGACTCTACTCCCATCCCTGGCCCTTTTGCTCAGGACTCCTTCCTGGACTGTTCTTATTACTGATAAGAAGTCTCCACTCCTTTGATGTATGAATGTGTCAAAGAGTAATAAGAGCACTGACCTGAGAAATCAGCAGGCTTGTGTTGGAACCGAGGTTGTACATTATTCCTAATAAATTGTATTTTGTTAGATGTATCTCATTATCATATCCTAAGACTTTTTCATCCTAATTTTCTCAGCTAGTGCATTAGATATTCTTTATCCTCTTGTTTGTGTTTGATAAGTATCAGCTAGTTATGTTCTCTTTCAAGTGTTTGATAATAATAAGTATACTAAAGGTGAAGATCAAGCCGTGTGCCCTTATGCTGGACAACTTCTTCCTGGTGGATAACAATGCACTAATCAAATCTTATTCCAGTATACAGGATAGACTAGTCATAAAGTAACATTAGTATATTATTATTCATCTCTCATTTCTGCATCCTGCCCATGAGTTGAGGGTGAGAGATTTGCCCAATGCTTTATTGAAATGTGGGCAAATTAAGAACTGTAGCATTTGCAGTTCTTAATTTAAACAGCAATATTTGTTTAAACACCATTTTATTTGTTTAAATAATTGTTTAAACAGCAATATACAGCATTTACATTCTGATACTTCTAGCTTTTCTTTTGAAATACTCAGAAACTCTTCATTTAAAATATCAATAGAAATTCACTGATAATTTGGAAACACTGATTTGCAGATTCTTTTTTAAAACTCAGTTTATTCTGTTTTTAAAATACTGCAACTAAGCCGGGTGTGGTGGCGCATGCTTGTAATCCCAGTACTTGGGAGGCTGAGACCGAAGGGCCCGGGGTTCGTGGCCAGCCTCGGTTACTTAGGCCCTCAGCAACCTAGTGAGACCCTGTTTCAAAATAAAGAATAAAAAATAGGACTGGGGGTGTAGCTCGGAGGTAGAATGCCCCTAGGGCTGGCAGTGTAGCTCAGAGGTAGAATGCCCCTGGGTTCAATCCCCAGTTCTGCAAAAAAAAAAAAAAAATACTGCAACTATATTTGTCCCTATGTTCTCCTATCATGCCCATTTTTATTATTTTCAATATTAGCAAATAGGACATTTGATCATCCTGACATTCATTCAACAAATAGTTTTAAGTTCCAGAGAAGGGCTGGATACATCTGCAAGTTTCTTCATACATTTAGGATGTTATTTCTTTGGAGTAGGAGACTTGAATTAATTCAAGGGTAAGCCAGTGGCTGAGGGTGATTCATAAATCATGCTAGAATGTTATTCTAACCACACAGAAATGAATGTGTGTCCTTTCCCCAACCTTTACTTCTTTGGTCAGGACTCAGTTAGGAGCAAGGCTGCCCAAACGCAACATAGACTCCAGCCCCAGTTATTGATCTCCTTTCAGAATCTGTCTCTATTATTACAATTTCTAGAGTCAGGGTCAGCAGGAATATTGTTTTGAAGATCAGGTCACATATTTCATTAGGGTGACATATGATTGTATTCTGACCTCTCTTCTCTTTAACTTGATTCTGTTTTGACCGGGTTCTTGCATGCCTGTTCCCTAACAGAGGACAAAAATATAATTATTTTCTTGTATGTCAGTTTCATAGTTTGTTACTTTAACCAAAAAGTGGCATAAGTTGACAACTGTTCATACAACTGTATTATTTTCTTTGGTAAATGTACTATGAGTCCTTTATTTAAAAGCCTTTTATTTAAAAGACTCATCCAACAAATTACCTTGGTTTACACTTCAGAGATATTTTTTATGACGCTTACCTCTAAGTTCAAGGTTCAAGGAGTATTTTATTGTATCGCTTTCTTTCCCTGCTTGAGTAGAAAGCTGCTTTCACGTTAGTGGAACTGAGAGGTGGACAGTAGTGTGCTGGGCGATAAAGAACAGACCTTGAGACGCCAGGTTACTCTTTGTCTCTTAGAGAAGATTTAGAAAAACTTTTTTTAAGAAATCTCTGCTCCTGTCCTGTTGTACTTTAGAAAGAAGAGATACCCTTTCGGACATAGTGATAGAGTCCTCAGTTTTTTAAAAGACTCTACAAACTTCATACACGTAATTTCTCAAAACTTAATGTTTGTTAAAACATATAGGTCTGCCTGTGAAGAGCATTATTGAATAGTTTTGGACTCCATGCCCTTTCAGGGAATGAGCTTCAGCTCATTGATGCCCCTAGCTACGAGAAACACTATTGCTGGAAGATTTGTTGAAAGATATGCATTCCCATCTTCCTGTATGTTTCCACATTATCTAAAATCTATCCCCAGATCAACCCAGATCTGCAGAGACTGGCACAAGGAATATATCAATTTGCTTCCCAGCGGAACTGTTTCACCGAATCAAATTACACTGCGAGCCGCTTGCTGTAGTTATTGTTAGAAATCTTAGAGGCAATTTATTGCTCTCTAATAAGAAGACTATAAGAAGTATATACATGTTTGGGGTAAACATAAACATTTGAGCTCTATTCCTGGATCTAATTCATGACTTCATTCACATTTTTCTCTTTTTTTTTTCCTCCAATGTTCTTGTGGTTAATATATCCTTTCAGTTGTCATTAGTCTTTTTTACAATGTATTCAGAATCTAAGTATTTAACTAAAAAACATCTGTAGCAGAAAAGGATAACTAAAAAAGACATGAATTGTTTTCTTTTCAACTTCTGTCCTATGGTCAAAGATAATATTTTTGCTGTCTTAAATAAGGTGTCCTGGTAAATGCCTTCAGTGGACATAAGTAAATTTATGTTTCAATTACTTATAGATATCACAAAAGTTTATATATGTTGCCTCAAGCAGAATCTTATGCTCTTGTTTATTGAATAATTTAGTATATTGATGTTTGTAATGATTGCGTGCTATCTGATATTAACAAATGAATAAGATATTTAGTCATGTAATATTTAATGTATTTAATATATATTAGCATATGATTATTGTGTATTTAATACATATTAAATATATAATAGTCATATAGAATATTTAAAACATATTAAATATGTAATAGTCATGTAAATATATTATGTATATACTTAAAAATCTAAAAAAGATTTACATATATCATCTTACAGATAAAAAATTTAAAACGTAGGCAAGGTTCATATATGAAAACTCCATTTTAGTGACTTAGTTGGGTTATGAATTGTCCCCCAACCAAAAAACAATAAAACCTAAGAATTACTCATAATTCATCAAGTACAACAACTTGTCTTTTAGTTTCATGAAATTTTCATATTAAAAAAGATCTTAGGAAGCATTTTCTTTAGCTTTCTCTTTTTATGGGTGAAAACAATTGGAGTCCTGATGGAATTTTCACTTATGTGATGTTACGCACTTAATTATTGACAAAGTAAGATGTAAAATCATATCTCCTGGTAGCCAGTTCAGTTCTCTTTGTGTTATACTATACCTCCTATTGCAATAGTCCATTGTAATTCCAGAACACTCAAATGAATATTAAACTCCCTTGTCATTGGGACCATAATTATCCCCTGTATAACTTCAAATAGTCTAGTCTAATCCTTATTCTGGAAGACTACCAGAAAGGCTTTCAACTCCCATTTCAGTGTTTTTGCCCTTTCAGTCCCTCATTATCAAAATTATTCTTTTTTATTTTCATTTTTTGGAGGTACTTGGAATTCAGCTCTGGGGAACCCTATCACTGAGCTACATCCTCAGCCCATTTTAAATTTTATTTTGAGACAGGGTTTTATTTTTTTTGAGACAGGGTTTTATTTATTTTGAGACAGGGTTTTTTATTTTGCCCAGGCTAGCCTTGAACTTGCAATCCTCCTGCCTCAGCCTCCTAAATAGCTGTAAATTGCCACTGTACCAGGCTATAACCATTCTTAAAATTAAATTCTACTACTTTCACTTACCAATTTATTAGTTGTTTTCTCCTTACAGACCAATAGACCCTGTATTAGACTGCTTTATCATCACTGTGACCAAAATACCTGACTGGAACAACTTAGAGGAGCAAAGGTTTATTTGGCTTCTAGTTTCAGAGGTTCTGTCTGCCAGCTCACAGGCAGGAATATCACAGCAGCAGGTAGTGGAGGAAAGCTGCTCAGGACAGCCAAGGGCAGTGAGAGGAAGAGGAAGGGACCAGGGATGGATTTAGTCTTCAAGGACATAACCCAGTGACCTACCTCCTCCAGCCATGCCTTACCTGCCTACAGGTACCACCCAGTAAATCTAGACTGATGATGTTAGAGTCCATTGGTACACTGCCAACACTTGAACTTTTCTGGTGGCCATTCTACATCCAAACCATAACAGACCCCAAATGAAAACCCTTGAACTCTTTCTTTATGTGACATTATGGAGTTTGCCTGTTGTTTCTAAATAAACAACCCCTCCATACTCAAAATGGAACAGGTATAAATAAATTGACCATCTTAAGGTTCTGAACACTCAGCTTTACACGGAAAAAAGTAAACAAACACATATAGATTATACAATAACTCATAGGATTCATATTCATTGGGTTCAAATCTTGTTTCTCTGTCATTTACTGTGAAGTGGTTGCATGAGTCTGTCTGTGAAGACTTGTGTCTTCATTTCTAAAATAGGGATAATACCTATGTTAGAAGTGTGCTCTTATGATTAAAATGAAAGTGTGTTGTGTTTTGTACAAGGCTATTGAAGCACACAAAAATGTGCATGGTAAGTGTACATATTAACATCTGATAAACGGCCATCCTACTTGGAGGCAGGAACAACTTGGCTCATAGTGTAATTGAATTATAGTATTAAAATGTACTTTCAAGCATGATTCTACTGAATAATTTTAGTTATTGGGTTTTACCAGCAACAGAAGTCCATGTTCATTTATATTATTTTTGTATGTAGCTTAAATCAGAAACCTGTCCTTTGATAATCTTAAATGGTATGGAAAGACATTCATTTTAGCCAAATCAGGCAATTTCAGATTATATTTCTCTGTGAACTGGCCTACAAATTTCATAGTGAGACAACCTTGTTATTTTTTGGAGGAATTTGTGAATCCTTTGTTTGAACTCAAAATGAAAATGTTTTCAATGCTATTTATGTGATGACCAATGGAACTTCCTGAGTTTTTTATCTGGGTATGAATGCCAATGATTCGGTCTACAGATTATCTGCCTATGGGACTGAGGCATAGTTTTTTAAATTGACTTAGGAGAATTGTAAATTGCAGAAAATAGTTTATTATAAGGTGAGTAGCAAATATTAAAATACTCCCAAAAGCATTTATAAATTGTGTTTCAGTAATTATTGTTATCTTTATAGACCCATAGTATTCTCTGTTTTAACAATTACTGTTATCTTTATAGACTCATAGTATACTCTGTAAAGTACTTGATTATTGTTGTAGTTTTCTGATATTTAGAGAATGCTAGTGTCTCAGAGAGCTGGAAAATGGAATTTAGTTTATCAGGGACAAAGTCTACGCAGAGCAAATGAGCCCTGTGTTGTGTTGTAGGAATGCAGGTCTTCCTGGAAACTAAAAATCAATAACAACAAAGAATAATACTATTTTAGCATTTCAATTTATAAACATCTGTTTATTTGAATTAGTGGTTGATTATTTAAAATCTCCCTGCTTTTGGCCAATATATTTTATTATTGTAATAATAATTATTGTATATAATTATTATATATAATATATATATAATATATATTATATATATTATATATATATTATATATATAATATATATATTTATAATACATATATTTATATATATTATATATTATATATATAATTATTGTATATAATTATTGTAATAATAATTATTGTAATTACAATCATATTGTAAACATAGAATTTAAGCATTTTGAAGAAGGAAGTTTTGCATAATTGAATTTTGACCTTTCAGCGCATATAGTGTAGTATTTCTGTTATTTTTCACTATAGTAAATTTTTTCTCTAGTGCACTCAACAAAATATGTTCATAATACAAAAAGGACCTTAGCTTACACATATGTATTTGAGAAAACAGGGTTCATAATCTTATAATAATAGCTTTTATTTGCTGAGAAATTATTTTATTTTGGTAGGATGAAGAAAGCTTGTAAAATTCATATAATTATGGGATTTTAAGACATTATGTAAGGTCATACTTTGCTACTTCCACATTTACTAGTATTCCTTATATTTCTTACTTGGATGCTTCTTAACTGTAAAGTCTGAGTATACCTATGGAAGATGACTCTAGATACTCCTGTATCTAAAGTAGAAGGACTATTGGTCCGTGATATCCAAACATGATTTGGTTTAGACTTCAATCTTAAAGTGATTATTACAGAAGAAGATGTTACAATTTCTACTGTAAGTGTGAAGGAGTTTTAGTAATTCAGGTTTATATTCTGGGGTCTGTGGATCAGAAGTTGTCTAATTCTACAATTCAAAGACTTGTAAACTTAATTTTACGTATTCCATTAGGGGGGAGGAACTTTGGTTTCCATAGAGTGGGTTCTAGGAATTCACAAAAATCAAGTACCACTGCTTTCTGTGAGTAGTTGATATATATTTTTTAACTTCATACTAAATAGGAATCCACTGTCCTGTTTTTAACTTATGTTTTAATGCCTAGTCCATATGTGGATAAATTCATTATAATCACTGTGTACAAAACTTCATTATAGGTGATACTGGGCTTCTTATTTTAGGAACTTGAATTGTTACCATACTAATATGCTATTAATATGATACTACTACTTTCATTTTTTTATAACTTCTTGGTTAACCATTCAGTTGGGTATTAATTTTAAGTGCATTTGTTCCAACTATTCCCAAAAAAGTGAATTAACCAGTGAAATATGCCAAGGATGCAAAGCACTAGCCAGAGATTATGCATCAATAGTGTTGGAAGAGAACCAGAGGTATTATAGTCACAGTTAGCCAAGTCTGAGTAATGATTCCTTCAAAGTTGAGAACACTAGTGTTCTAGTGTTTTGTTAATGCTTTAAACTTTGATTGAGGAGGGGACCTTCTGAGCTTAGGCCAGTGCAAACATAGGGATTTGCACCTGATCAGACCTTTCTTTTTTTGAGTAGTTAATAGCTGCTTCTGCCAGAAAGCCAGATCAAAGCATAGCAGGGGAGACTAGAACATGGGTTTTATCAGCCATTTTCTAGCTACAGCTCTTATAAAGTTGATAACAGGGTGGGGGTGAATGAAATCATCTGCTTTCAACCTCCTGGTGGTGCTTTCATCTTGATTTGTTTAAGAACCTGGGAGGACCATGTCTACAGTGTGGACACCTGGTCAGTCCCCTCTCCATCCCTGTCAGAGTTTAAAGCACTTACCTGGTAATCACTACACTGACTAGGGGCAGTTGGGTGCCATGTTTTCTTTGCTTTTGACTTGGCAACTGCTGTGGCTCCTCTAGCACCTGGTCCTCTGCCAGCCGTCTCTGTTACCTTGGATTGACTACAGAAGACTTTTTTCCTTTTTTGAGGTTTGTGTTTCTCCCACTATTGTCAAGGCAAAGCGCTTCAGCGTCTGTTCCCTCCCTCCATAGACTACAGAACCCGTGCAGCCTTTTGTCTGTCCTTTTTATTTCTTCAAGGCTGCTCTCAATGTTAAGGACCTGAATAAAGCAAATCTTACTTGCCAAAAGTTGACAATTGAAGTCAGAATCATAGCACTTGAAGATTTAAAAAAATAAAAGACCTTAGCTATCCAGTCCTTTTTCTCTCCTTTTACATAGCATATTTGCAACTAAGAAAACAAAGCAGGAGCTAGAATCTTGGCCTCTTGATGCTTGAATGTCACACTGATTTCTCCATGACAAGATTCTATGTTGGCTGCCTTTAAACAGAGTAATTCCTAAGATGGTTTTATTTTTCCTTTTAGGCTGAGGAATAAATTAAAAGTTTTTGGAATAGCATTTTGAAGCAACATATATTATCTAAAATATCTCCAAGAATACATTCTTAAGACTATAACAGGCTGCATATTATGCTTTATAAAAGTATATGCATAAATGATGTTCCTAATATTTCTAACATCTGTGCTGTACATGGAAATGCTCAAAATTGAGTATGGAGGAATTGCAACTTTCATGTGGAATATGTTTATAGTATGTTAGCTCCCCTTTTATAATCACAGTGTCCGATTTTCGGTCACTATGAGTGTCTTCAAAAGGGTGGTGAGGAGTGTTTAATAGAACTTAAAATATGTTGACCTTTGAATCAATGGAAATCAAAATCCTAGGTCTGTCTCTAATACACTGAAATCTTTGCCATCAGATTTAAGTTTTATGTATCCCTTTTCTCATCTGAAAAAAAGGATGAGGCTGTATTTTTAGATTCTTTCTAAGATTTCTTCAATACAAAAATGCTAGATGACTTAAATATTTTTATTATTTAAACAGATTATATTTGTATATGATTGTCTATTTGCATTTTTCTTTATTTCAGTAATGCCTGCTTGGCATTGTTGTCATTTATTGATATCAAAAACTCTCCCCAAATTATAACATCACTCTGATGGGAAAATATAATACCTTTATAACTATTTGCTTTATGACGTGGTTTCCAGGAGACCATCATGACCCCAAAGCAAGGACTGCCTGTTATGGGCTAAGGATAATCAACTAGCAGGTACAATCAGCAGAAGGGAAAGTTAATTTAATTGGTTTAAAGACTTTCTTACAGCCATAGAGAATGCTAAATTGATTTTGTTTTACTACATGGAAAAACTGCAGCACATTATACAAAGGGAGGGTTTTTTTTTTGTTGTTGTTTTGGAATATATTACCTTCTACACAATACATCGGTGATTTTAGGAAACCTGAAAATAACTGAAATTTAACAGACAGTCCTTTCCATGTCAGCTCTTATCCCTAGGGTCAGAATGGGTAGTAAGAGACATGCTCATAAACAAAGATTTTACCTGATTATAGCTGGCTATTTTGTCCTTTTAGCTATCTGTGCTTTATATTGTTGTTTTTTGAAACTTTGTTTTGAGACAGTCTCCCTATGTTGCATAGGCTGGCCTTGAATTCGTCATCCTCCTACTTCAGCCTCTGGAGAGCTGTCTGTAATTTATAAATGAACTGTTTACTCTTATACTCCTACTGTGTTCCAACTTCTATATGTCTGTGACACAGTCAGTCATCCTCAGAATCTTTCTTGCTGAAAATTTTGTGGCTAGAATTAACTTTTTATCAAAATGTGAACCTCTTCTCATTTTCCTCATATTAGAATCAGTTGAAAAAAAAATCAGTGAATGAGTTATGTTTCATTTGTAACTCGTTTCCTGTCCAGGTGACCTTCTCTATTCCCACCACCACCGACATTCCTACATGGCTTTCTCTTGACTAACTGGCCTCTCTCCCATCAGTAACCCAAGTTGGAGTGTTCTGCAAACTGCTACTTAATGAATTTCCTTTAAATACTTTAATTGACTTCAAGGAATCAAATTGTTTTCCACATTTGCAGACCTTTCTAATCATAACTCTTTTTTGCCTTCATGTGTGTTAAACATAAACTTTTGATTCTTTCTAGCTTCACCTGACAGTCTCCCTCCATTTCAGCAGATTTATGTTGATACATCTGTCACATTCCCATGTAATATTCTTGGTAACCATCTAATGTTGCCTACTGTCTGCTTCCTGACTATTGAGATTGTCTTTGTTTTAGCTTTGTTTCACAATGCCCTGAAGCATTGACTGATACAATATAGATAGATGCTTTTTTAAAAGAATTTTTCTTCTACTGAAGACAGGATCCATGTATTTTATTTTAACCTTTATTTTCTACACTGCCTTGCACAGTGCCAGACACAAAATTAGGTGCTAAAATTAAGAATTTCTTCTGAGCCCTTATTACAATTATTTATGTATTCTTCATGTTATACAATGATTTTTATTTCATAGTTATCTATCTGTATAGACATTATTAGTCTTATTACTTCTCATAAATAATCCCATAATTCTTTTTATACATGTGATTGTGGAAATTTAGTTTTCCTTCATACTGACAGGTGTGCAACATTTGCTTGTAATTGTTGGTGCATGCATAGTAGGCTGTTTAGTTCTTATCTTAATAAAGGAGAAATTAATGGACTTGATGAATGAAGTAGTTACCTTTTTGTAGGACAATGAGATACCAAACCCCTTGTCTTATAAGATTGATAAACCCCAGAATTTTAGAGCTGTATTTTAGAGACCATTTCATTAAACTGCCTTTATTTTATTGAAGAGAATAAATTCATGCCCCCTGAGACTTTGCTGGAAGTAATTAGCCCTTAGTATGTGAGATACGAGATACTTATTACCAGGTTATTCTCGCCCACCTGATTTTACTTGACAAGGATATTACTGATTGATGTGATCTCTCTTTCTGTATGTGACATCACAGCGATAGCTTATTGCATATTATTTCCTGTGAATAGATTCTTTTGATGAGGGTAATAGTATAGGAAATGACTGAAGAAAGTCACATAATAGCTATACAGTCTCAAGTCAGCTTCATTAAGATTTCACATTTACATTTAATTGGTGGGAAGCAAATGATAAGACCAATAGACCAATGACTATTCCTTTTGCAGTGTTGTCCATACAGTTCCCCGTGACCTACAAAGGTGAGAAATGAAACTTGAAAAGTATCCCTCAATGGAATATACTAAATTAGCGATGGAATATTCTAAATTTTCTGGTTACGTTGGTACTCATCAATAAATTCTTTAAGATCATATATAGCAAACAAAGAATAAATAATAAGAATGGTGTTTCAGTTGACATTATCACTGCCATGACTCAATAAGCCTGACTACACACAACGTAGAGGAAGGTAAATTTATTTGCTCACAGTGTTTTAGAGATTGTATGGGTTCAGTTCATGTCGGGCCAGGTCTGCGGAGCTCAGGACATGGTGGCAGGAAGCAGAGAGAGGGAGAGTTCCAGGCTCTGCTCTCACATGATGGATTCCAGAAGCAGAGAGAGAAACGAGCAAGGGCAAGAGAGAACCATATATAATCCCCAAGGCCACACCCACAGACGCCCCTCTTAGCAACCAACCCCCATTTTCAGCATCGCTACCTTGTTTCCATGAGGGCTAAAGGGACATTCTACATCTAAATCATGGCAAATAGGTTCAATATATTGAAACTATTTTACTTTAGATAACTATTTTTAAAGGGTACTGAGTCCTCCAGATGAAGAACTGATTTAAACTTAGATGATCATGTTATTGTATAGTAATTTAACTAGAGCCATTGTGCTTTAGAGATTGTTAAATAAATGAATTGTTAAAAATAATTTTACTGTTCACTGAGGCACAATGATTATTACAGAATAATAACTTTCTATTGGCAATGCAGTTGGCAAATCTAAGAACTGTTTTATTCTTTCTGTTGTTCTTTGGTGCTTTGTCTTTCTGAATATGGATCCCATTCCCTAAAAAAGGCTGAAATCACAAGCATTTCTAATAGTTTTCTGTCTTCTTTTATATAAACTTTAATTAATAGTTCTCACACTTTCTTTGCATTTTCTGTTTCCTCTCATGTAGAAAATATGTCCTTTCTTGCTCAATAATGGATGACCCTTGGAATTTCATGACAAATGTGGGTTAATTTAAATCATCATCATCAATTTAACTAGCACCTCTGGTTATACGTTTTTCACTTTTAAAAAATTGTATCATGAAGGAAAATGTGTTTCTCTGGGGAATAGCAATGATTATAAGATAATCACACACCTCTAGGGCACAGGAATGGGAGAGGTGCAAGCAAATGCATCTATTCCTTTGACATAATGATTATTTCATAATATCTGAGTGTTTCCATTCCAGTCTTCCCTGCCAGTGCCATCCAATTTTTCCAGCTATTCTATGGTGCTGATAGAGGAATAATAGAGTTTTTGTGTTAAAATAAAATGCTTGTAGTTTTATGTCAGTTCGGTACATTTTTGGCAGAACTGTATAGTTCCTTATAATCACTAGGAAATAAGAATGGTCCATTAGCCTGTGTGGTTGAAATAATAGAGAAAATAGATTTTTCCTCCTATCTCATGCCTTCCCCAAGAAGATGTAGTAGATTTCCTTTTTTCTTGTTGTTTTTTAGAAATCTCTACTTCGAACTTTCTATTCTATTCCTATTGATGCTTTTGATGTATAGTTTTTGGATTTTTATTATTCTTGGGATATTTAGGCTTATAATGAACACAGTTCTCAGTGTTTCAGGGACTGCGTATGGTCACAGTCTCAGGACCAAAAGCAAGGCTGTTTCCTTATTGTTAATTGTGGAGTCTGTGGCTTGCTTTGTCAATTACTTTGTATAAACTTTTCTGAGGAAGCTGTTTTGTGAATTATTAATAATAGCCAAATATTGGAGGAAGACTTACAGGGTTTTAAAGAGCATGGGCTTTAGGATCATATATAGTTATAATGAAATCCCAGCTGAATTACTCACTATCTCTTCCCTTGAACAACTTATTTGTTGTATCTAGGCTTCAAATCTCTTCAAAAGTGCCCAAGGCACTGTCTGGCAGATAAATGTGCAAGAAATAGTAGTAGTAGCAGTTTCTTTTTTCCTTCTCACGTGGGCCATCATGTTTATGTTTGGTTGGAATATATGTGCTGGCTGGCTGGATGGGGTAGCTTTGTGTGAGAAACAGGAATAAGGACCCCCAGGCATTGGTTCTTAGTCCTGGGGTCAGTGATTCAAGATTCCTCAGCTAGGTCAGTCTGTTTTCTATCAATAGACTAGAGGCCTTTGCTCAGCCTTGTTGGGTGGGAACCCTCACGGAAGCTATGGCCATTTTAGCAGGAAATTAAAAATTTATCAAGTGCTTACTCCATGTGAGAATAGATCACATACAACCTCCTCAAAACAACCCCATGTTTGAGAGAATGAAGAGGGACGTGGGAGCCCTAAGTCATGTTCCTGTGGTCACGCTTAAGGTGATGGATGACCCAGAATCCAGCTCAAGTGGATCAAGGGTGAATTATAAACATCAGCGCTTCCTCTTTTGGTTAGGATACTCTAATTACTTAGAACATAATATAGCATGTGTATTAAATTATGTAATTGGGACTAATTTTATTTGTATATTTTACATATATATGTGCCTATGTGTTTTTCCTCATTTTTATTATGAACACAAGGAACAAAAATTAGGAAGAGACCCTCTCCCTGCCCAATACACCATTTGTAGATTATATACTATCAGGGATTTTTTGTGTGAAATAAGTAAGATAGAAATAAAAGAGAGGACATAAGATAAACCATATTTTATTGTCTCTCCTACTGATTTCTACTGTTGGGAAATTGGTTGAAGAAATGAATTAAATTTTGCCCGTTCAAGGATGCATTTTTGACTGGTAGATGCATCTCGGGCTTATCTCTTCTCCATTTACTTCCTTCTGACTCATCACTGAGGCTGATTAGTTCATTTCTGGGTGTAAGTTAATGTGTGGATCTTTTTGTTTCTGAGTGTTTTCAAAAACTTAAATGTCAAAATTAGCACTTACCTATGATTGTATAAGATTAATAGCAATATTCATTATCAAAGTCTCTAATAAAATGTTTCATTATGATTTTAGAACCCAGGGGCATTCTACCTCTGAGCTACACCCCCAGCCTTATTTTTATTCTTTATTTTGAAACAGGGTCTCACTGGGTTGCGGAGGGCCTCACTAAGAAGCTGAAGCTGGCTGTGAACCTGTGGTCCTCTGGTCTCAGCCTCCCAAGTACTGGGATTACGAGTGTGCACCACCATGCCCAGTTCGGCTTAGCAGTTTTTTCCCCAGAAGTGACTCTCCTCTACATTCCTTCACATCCCACTTCCCTTTGGCGTTCTTACTCTGCATGCAAGGTCTGTTGACTAGTTTAGCTTAGAACCGTTGTTTTCAGGAAGTCCATTCAACTCTCTGAGTGGAGAACTATTTATCACAAGTTGGTTTTGTGTCTGGCATCCTGTAGGCTGGTCCTGATGCTTTCCTTTGGCATTGTATGTCCTTAGATGTGTAATCAGTAGCTTGGTCTTCCAGGCATTTTGGCTTTTGTGTGGGTGATATAAACTCATGATTCTAGAAAAGACCTTAGATATTGTGGTCCAGTGATTACATTTCATAGAGGAAAGTATCATGGCTAGAGAGGGTATGTGGTGATTACACAACTGTAAGTAGCATGACCAGGATTGAAAGTTTCTGCTTGACCACTGGAGAGGGAAGGGGAATGGGTATTTGTGGCGTATTCCCATGTCACAAGCACTGTGCAGCCTATACTGATATTCTTCAAGTTTTGGTTAACATTTCTGTGTCTCCTCCAGCTTTAGGCCTGTCTCTGCTCTGAACTGTTAGCCTCGCTTGATTCTTGTTCTGTTTCCACAACCTGCCACCACCCTTCCTTGCAAGAAAATGTGTTTGCTGCCTTAGTCCCTTTAGGCTACTATGACAAAAGTGGCTTAAAAGTAACAGAGAGCCAGGTGTGGTGGTGCACGACTGTAATCCCAGTATTTGGGAGGCCGAGGCAGGATTGCAGGTTTGTGGCCAGCCTCAGCAAGGAGTGAGGCTCTCCACAACTTAGTGAGACTCTGTTTCAAAATAAAGAATAAAAAATAGGGCTGGGGGTGTAGCTCAGAGGTAGAATGCCCCTGGGTTCAATCCCCAGTACAAAAAAAAAAAAAAAAAACAGAAAATTTTTTCTTTATAGTCCTGGAAGGTGGGAAGTCCAAACTCAAGGTGCTGACAGATTTGGGGTCTGGTGAGACCTGTTTCTTGATACACACACAGCAGTTTCTTAATGTGTCTGCACATTGAGGTCCCAGCCTCTGTCCCAAAGGCACTCAGTGATGTCCTTCATGATGGCGAAGCCCTCATGACCCCGACACCTTCCAGAGGCCCCCACAATCCCATCACCGTGGGGGTGAGGATTTCAACATAAGAATTTTGAGGGGACACAAATATTCAGACCATAGTATATACTAATTTAAAAATTTTAATGTATCTAAAATATCCTGTAAAGTACTTCAATAAATTCCATGCCACCTTAGAGATTAACATATACCTTCAACTTCACATTTGTAGTTCAGGGCACAGTCTTGAAAGGTCATTCCATTGATGAGTTTGTGTACATTTGACGCTGACTAGCGAGGAGCCTAGTGCTGAAGGACAGGGACTGTGGTCCCAGGTTTTTATCTGGATTTGAGCCCTGAGACTGCCACTCACTAGCTGTGTGACCTTGGGAAAGAAGCTTCTCTTTGTTTCTATGTCTTCATTTGTAATAGCCCCTACCTCACAGAGCTACTACGAGGACCAAGGAAATTAATATTTGAAAAGAATTGGAATAGTTTCTAGTGCATGTTCACCATTATCTATGTGTTTGTTAATACGTGAATCACAAAACTATGATTTGCTTATATTTACAATTAGTTTCCTGAAAATTGAAAAAGTTAAGTTTAAGTTACAAAAATTACTTGTTCCACCCAGTAAAGTGTGCCCATATTAGCCATGGCATTTATAATTGTTGAATCAGTCACATAATTTGTGGTGATATAATTGATAATGCAGAAGAGAACCGGGTATATTGGATCCTGGACTGTGTACGTCTTTGGCTTTAAAGCGGGCCTGTCCATTTCTCTGCATTTTATTCTTAGTATTTATAAGATATGACTGACTGTTAAAGTCTGTTCTACCCACGTAGCCAGTCTGGTTGTGATCAAATGAAATGATATGCATAAAAGCACTTTGTAAACTGTAAAGACACATCTAAAGTAACTGTGGTGTCACTGTTATTAATGATGACGGCTTGCTCATTTAGAGTACCTCACAGCAGTTTGTGTTTGATGTAAATCAATGATGGAAACATGCCCACATGGCAGTAATAGGATGAAATATACCACTGTTTGCATGATATCAGTATTCAAAATAGCAAACTGCTTTTCTTTAAAAAAAAATAAAACTTGAAGCTGGGCGTGGTGGTGTACACCTGTAATCCTAGTACTTGGGAGGTTGAGACAGGAGGATTGCAGGTTTGCGGCCAGCTTTAGCGACTTAGTGAGGCCCTCTGCAACTTAGTGAGACCCTGTTTCTAAATAAAAAATAAAATAGGGCTGGGGGGTGTAGCTCAGGGGTAGAATGCCCCTGGGTTCAATCCCTAGCACCAAAATAAATAAATAAATAAATACATAAATAAACCTTATCTTTGTTTAAGTTTTCTGCTAGCAGTAGTCCACTTAGCACAGTCTTCTAAATTAATATCTTTAGTGTGTATTTTACCTGTTTGTTCAGATGTTTTAATTCAGGAAGGATGTAACCTGTTCCTCTAATACCACCAATTATTTTCAATTATGCTTTTCCAATTCACTCTTTCTTGACTTTTATTTTTTAACATGTTGGGTAAATTTGATAGCTTTTGGTCATTTTTCATTATTAATAATTCAGTTCTGTTCAATTTAAGTTTATCTACATCCTCTTCTTTTGCATTCCCCATACTTGTCACTTAGACCTGCAGCTTGGCTCTTGAAGGAGAGGACTCAATATGCAGTTGGCTGTTTTTCTTGTCTTCTCCTACCCAGGGTTGGGTTTGGAAACTGATTTGAAGGAGGCAGGTGTCTTCTTTCTAAACTGGATTTACATCGGCTGTGGGGAGGCCCTTGATCTTGCTCTGCAGTGTTCTTCTGTAGCTTTTTAGCTTTGCTGCAAAGCTCCATTGATGGTGTGGTGCTTTCTCATAGCAGGTGGCATGGCTTACTTGGCATGGTATTCTGCTTCATCCCCATTATCCTCAAGGACAGAGGCAGCCCTGCTCCTTCTGGAATAGAGAGAGCTGCTACTCTGGCCTTTCCAGATAGACGCAGCCTCTGCTTTGAATGCTTTCTGGGCAGACTGAGGGCCACAGCATCCCCTATACAAGGTGCTCTTTCATATGGAGACTGTGAACCTCCTTTGTATACTGAGGACAGCAGAGAAATTCCCATCTACCTATCTGGTTTATATTGGTTCAAAAGAGCTGGCTGGTAAATTTTGAGGCAATTTTAGTCTTGCTGTTAACCCACCTATTGCTAAGTGAATGGTCAAAAAGATCATATTAAAAAATAAAGTAACAGATGTTCAAAACTTACTGCTTCCTAATGACGTTGCTGTACTTTACCATCTATGCACTGGATGTTGCTTTGCAACTGTTGTATTTTTATCCTGAGAAATACTGTATAGCAGAGTGCTGCTGAATATCGTTCCCGTAGGCTTTTAGTGTCTTCCTACTGATGGCTTGAAATCGGCCATGGTGGGAGGAAAACATGTCTCACAAACCAGGGTTTGTTGTCCTCACCTCCAAACATCTGTTGAACATTTGCCAGCAAAAACACTGAGCTCCTTGCATTCCCTTCTCTTCTGGTCCTACTGCTACTTGTAACAACTGGAAATTTCCCTCTATTATCAATCTCTACAATAAGAGTGGAGCTGCCTCTTTATTCTAGCAGATTTTTACTGTGATCTCCCAGGAACTGTCTCTCATTAAGCATTTGTCTGGTGGCAAGTTGCCCACTTCTCCTTCTGATGGGCACTCCAGTCTCCAGGAGTGGTTCTTTGGGAACCTTCCTTCTATTTGTCCCTGGGAAGGTTCCTATGGGGTAAGTATCTGCTTCCCTTACTCCAAGGACACAGGAAGCCTATCACTCAATACTGTTCTTTCTCCCACTTGTGCCCAGAGCTCTGCTCAGGTCAGCTGGGTGTCTGGAGGTGGCTAGCTGTAGCAGGGCAGGGTCTGCTACCTATCAGCAAGCACGAATGGAAGATTGGCCAAGTCCTTCCTGAGTTAGGGTGTAAAATACTTAGAAAGGTTTTTCTCCTTGGTTTTGGACCACAGCTCCAAATTCTTGGAAATCAATACCAGTTAGCCTCTTATATTAAAAAGACAAAGAACATTTGATTTTTAAATTAATTTCATGAAGTAGACTTCATATGTAAATGTTTTTCATTGACACATAAATTATAAACAAAAGTAGACATTCCTGTTGTCTGATTTTCCAAAGCTACTGAGAGTGTAGTTGGTTCTGGGGACCATGTCCTTTATCTGTCTTTCTTTCATAAATAAATCTGTTTATTGATACTTAATGCATAAATAGTGATTATGCTTCTCTTCATGTGTGCTTTTTAGATAGACTTTTATTGGAGCATTTTTTTTTTGGCGGTACTGGGAATTGAGTCCAGGGGCATTCTACCTCTGAGCTACACCCCCAGCCCTATTTTTTTATTCTTTATTTTGAAACAGGGTCTCACTAAGTTGCGGAGGGCCTCACTAAGTAGCTGAGGCTAGCCGCAAACCCAGATCCTCCTGTCTCAGCCTCCCAAGTACTGGAATTGCAAGTGTGCGCCACCACGCCTGGCTTATTGGAGCATTTTGATTATACAACATAGTGAGGTTCAATGTGTTACAAACATACATGCACACAGCAGTTGGTGTGATTCTCTCTGGATCCTACCCCGTTTCCCCCACCTCCTCCTACATGTGAGATTAGTAGTGATACTTTCGTATATGGACATAACATTATTTGAACTGTTAACTTCATCAAACCTTCTTTTCCGGAACCCTCCCTACCTCCCACCCCAATCCCCTTCCACTATTTTACTGGTTCCTCTCCTCATTTATCATAAGTCATTTTTTTCCCCTAGATTCCATATGAGAGAGAAAATATATGGCCTTTGAATTTTTGAGACTGTCTGATCTCATTTAGTGTATTATTCTCTAGTTCCATCTGATTTCCTGCAAATGACATAATTTCACTCTTCTTTATGGCTGAGTAAAATTCTATCCCTCTGTCCCTCTGTAGAACCCGCAACCCCTTCCATAGCCCCCAATTGAGTCTAGTTTAGGATTTACCTTTATTAAAGATAAACTAAGTGAATAAACACTCTATTATCTTTGGGAAGATAGTATTCTTTTTTTTTTTCGTATGTGAGAAAACGAACAATCTTCAAAATAACTCAATCTGGGTTAAAAGAAAAACAGAAGGCCAAAAATTTAAGATAGTAAGGTATAGATATTTATGATTAATGTTTATATTTTAAATTAAGACTCTCAATCTGATTTTCTTAAGATAACTATCCCCTTTTAAAGTAATATAGTCTATAGCATGTTTTCACTGCCATGAACATATATAGATTCAGTAATTTAATCTTGAGTTTGTCTCATACTGTTTGCATCTAGGGAGAAAACATGTTGGAAACTGGACATAAAATTGGTGTATCAACAATTTCGAGCTGAAGTATAATTTTCACCATGCTATTTAATTTGTCATCCATAAAATTGGGATGAAATCCAATCCTGGAAACTCGTATTTGACTCTAATAGCAAGCCATATAGCGTTGCTGGATGCATAAAGCACACTTGATTTGTCCTGTCATTTGCACTTGTGGAGAGATTTTCTCAGGCCCAGTAACTCCTGGTATTGGATTCTAGACTTAGTCATGTCACTCTTGCTTGTTGATAGCATGAAATAATTAGTCCACCCTGTAAGAGCCTGACTTGAAGCTGTCCTGACGAGTAGAACCTACATTCTTGACTCTTAGAGAATATACTCTTTCTATGGATATTTGTGGTGATGTACTAGTTGCTTACCATTACTTTTGATTTCACTCTTTTAATATACCCCCTAAACGCTTTTTCTCAAATTCGATGAAATTCATATTTCAGAGGTCTTCGGTTAAATAAGATAGCTACTAGCTTGATGTGATTGCTTCACTTTAACTAAAATTGAATAAAATTAAAAATTCCTTTCTTCAGTCACACCACCTTTCAGATGGTCAAAGCCCATATGTTGCTGGCTAGTGGCCACCACCTAGGATGGATATAGAGCATTTCCACTGTGGTAGACACCTGTGTTGACAGTTGTGTAGTGGCCACTACCTAGGATGGATATAGAGCATTTCCACTGTGGTAGACACCTGTGTTGACAGTTGTGTAGTGGCCACTACCTAGGATGGATATAGAGCATTTCCACTGTGGTAGACACTTGTGTTGACAGTTGTGTAGTGGCCACTACCTAGGATGGATATAGAGCATTTCCACTGTGGTAGACACCTGTGTTGACAGTTGTGTAATGGCCATCACCTAGGATGGATATAGAGCATTTCCACTATGGTAGACACCTGTGTTGACAGTTGTGTAGTGGCCACTACCTAGGATGAATATAGAGCATTTCCACTGTGGTAGACACTTGTGTTGACAGTTGTGTAGTGGCCACTACCTAGGATGGATATAGAGCATTTCCACTGTGGTAGACACCCGTGTTGACAGTTGTGTAGTGGCCACTACCTAGGATGGATATAGAGCATTTCCACTGTGGTAGACACCCGTGTTGACAGTTGTGTAGTGGCCACTACCTAGGATGGATATAGAGCATTTCCACTGTGGTAGACACCCGTGTTGACAGTTGTGTAGTGGCCACTACCTAGGATGGATATAGAGCATTTCCACTGT
>PVJS01017322.1:0-36315 GCA_004027185.1 Glis glis
GAGGCAGCGGGGGGGGGGAGGGAGCTCACCAAGTGCCGTGTGCATGTATGTCTCTATCACTCTGAACATTATTATGTGAAACTACAATGCATGTATATGCATATGTATGTGTACATACACACATATGTGTACACATATATACACACATATATACTTCATATATATATATATGAACAGTGTAGGTTTCCCCAGAATTCTAAACAGCTATTTTGGAAAAGAATTACAGCCGTCACCTGGGGCTCAAGAGCCCAGAACAAGGACAGTGAGTGGTAGGTTTGGCTCCACAGATCTTGGCTTAACAGGGCAGAGCCCATTCTGATCTTGTGGACTGGCTAGAAGTGGTAAGGGCTCCCTTTCTCTGGTTCCGGGCATCTTCCGGTAAGCATGGCTACTGGAAATCTGGCCCTCCCATAGAGATGTCTTTCCACCCCGTGCTCAATGACCCAGTGCTGGTGGGTCATCTATCGGATCCAAACTTGCCCTCTCCTGTATCCCCAAGTCAACACAGATACATCTTTCTGAGCATACCATGAAATGCATGGGCTGGTGCCAGAGTTGAACAGTGTTCCCACCAAGTTCGTATCTTGAAGCCTTAACCCCCAACATGATGGTATTTGAAGAGGGGAAACTTTGGGAGATGATTTGGTTTGGAGAAGACCACAAGGATAAGTCCTCATGAGGAAATCGGTGCCATTATAAGACACCCCAAAGAGCGCTCGCTCACACTCTCTCTCTCTCTCTCTCGCTCCCTCCCTCCCCCCCTTCCTCTCTTTCTCTGTGCACATGCAAGGAAGAAAGGCCATGTGAACTCACAGAGACATGGCAGCTACCCACAAGTCAGGAAGAGAGCTTTTACCAGAACCCCACCATGCTAGCACCCTGATATCAGACTTCTAGCCTCCGGAACTGTTAGAAAATGAGTTTCTGTTGTGTAAACTGCCCACTTTGAAGTAGCTTGCTATGGTGACCTGGCCTGATTAATATAACAGGTAATTGAGTTGTTTCCTCCATAGATGGTGGATAGAACACAAACGGATGCTTAAGCCAAAGGGTGAGGGGTGCATTGGGGACCTTAGAGGGAGTCCTATAGACTAGACCTAGGATTCTGACAGTTCTTCTGGGGGCTGGCCCTGTGCCCAGCCTCCTCCCACTTCTCTTCATCTCACTAGACCAAGAAAATATGCACATCTGTGATCCACAAATACTCTGAATTCCCCCGCCAACGCAGATCCCTGGGAAAACCTAACACAAGCCGAGCACAGGAGGAGATGTGCAGGGTGTTTGGCATTTTTCAGGAGGAAGGCTGATTTTTGTGACACCCTCTATCTTGGTCTGTGAATTTGTCCTGAGTCAGTGAGCCCTGGTGTGGCCCAGAGGAAAGATGGAAATAGGACAGTTGGGCTCAGCCTCGGTTCTGTTGCTGATTAGCCTGTGATCTCGGCCCACTCACTGATGCTGCCTTTGTTTCCCCTCCCTTCCATGACCCCGACTACTTTCACAGCCTCCATTCCACTGTACATCCCTGTTGAACCGAGATCAGAAGGAGTAGTGATTATGAACCCAGCCTTTGGTGCCAAATATCACACGAATTCTACATCTGCCACTGCTCACCTTTGAGACGTTGGGCAAAATTATGTAATATCGCCGAGTTTCAGTTTTTATAGCTGTCAAATAGGGTTAATAACAGTGCCTATCACAAATGGTCTTTACATACTCGGAATGAAAAATTGCTCATGAAATGATGAGCACAGAGCTTATTATGCCCAGCAAACTCTAGGTCTATTTTGCTTCCTTAGAGTTTGCAGTCTCCCCGCAAGGCACCTCTGGGTTTTGACTACACTGGCCTCCGAAACTCCTACTCACCCTTAATGACGCAAATGAAAATCCCGGTCCTTAGGGAAGGTCTTCTTAACTGTCCAGGTGGCGAGCCCCATGCTCACAAGGGAGCAACATTGACGTTCTCTATTATTGCTCATCACACCCCCAAGGTGTTTATAAGACTGTGGTTCCTTCCCTGGACCTTTGGGTCAGCCATATGCAAGAAAACATTGCTCAGACCAACGCCATGCAGCTTTTCCCTTTTCTTCCTTCTAGCCATTTCACAGGTTCAGTTCTTACATTTAAGTCTTTAATCCATTTTGACTTGATTCTTCTATAAGGGCGACGATATAAGGGTCCAAGGTCATCCCTCTGCATGTACACAGTTTTTCCAGCACCATTTATTGAAGAGATCATCTGTTTTCTACTGGGTGTTTTTGACACTTTTGTGGGAAACATCTATTGACCCTAGTTGTGGAGTTTTCTTTCTGGGCTCTCTATCATATTCCTTTGGTTGATGTGTCTGTATTTATTCCAGGACTATGCTGTTTTGATTGTTGAAGCTTTGTCATATATTTTTAATACTTTTATTTGGTGCATTGTAATTATACATCAGACTGAGGTATAGAGTGATAGGAATAGAGGTACACACAACTCTTGGAGCACTTCTCTCTGGGTCCCACCCCCCTTCCTTCCCTTCCCGGTACATGTCTTTGAGATTGAGGTTGGAATTGGTAATTTTATATATGTATGTAGCATTATGTCAACTGTTAGATTATTTTAAACCAGATAGTGTTCATGATTCCAGCTTTGTTTTTGCTCAAAGTGGCCTTGGCTATTTTGAGGCCTTTTGCATTTTCATACAAATTAGAGGATTATTTTGTTTTCTTTTTTTTTCTATTTCTGTGAAGAATGACATTGGAATGTGGATAGGGATTAGAGTTAACAGAAAAACAAATAACCCTATTAAAAATGGGCAAAGGACTGACTAGACATTTCTCAAAAGAAGATATAGGAGTGGCCAATATCTATATGAAAAATGTTGAACATCACTAATCATCAGAGACATGCAAATCAAAACCACCACAGGGCATCGCCTTACACCTATTAGAAGAGCTGTTATTAAAAAGATGAAAGATAACAGGTGTCAACAAGAAGGTGGAGGAAGAGAACCACTGTACACCGTTAATGGTAATACAAATTAGGATAGTAATTCTAGAAAACAGTATGAAGTTTCATAAAAAAAACAACAACTAAAAATAGAACTATCAAGTGATCGAGTAATACTCCTTCTGGGTGAATATTCCCCCCAAATTGAAATCAGTATGCCAAAGAGATTATTGTATTATTCCCACATTTGTTGAAGCATTATTTACAATGGCCAAGATAATGGAAACAATTCTAGTGCCCATCCACAGATGAATGGATTTTTAAAAAGGTGATGTACATATACAGTGGAATACGATTCAGCCTTTAAAAAGAAAAGAATGAAATTCTGTCATTTCTGAAAACATGGATGAATCTAAAGGACATTATGCTAAGCAAAACCAGCCAGGCACATAAAGACAAATATCGCACGATCTCACTTATAAGTACAATCTTTAAAAAGTCAAATTCATGGTAGAAAGTAGGATAGTAGTTACCAGAGGGTGAAGGGGATGGGAGTTGGCAAAGAAAGGGGAAATGTTGGCCAAAGGGCACAATATTTCGGTTAAACAAGAGGAATAAGTTCTGGTGAACTACTGTACATCAGGGTGAACATCATCCAATATATATATTGCATTTTCAAAATGCTAAAAAAGTAGATTCTAAATGTTCTCACCACAAAGTAATGATATGCATGTGAGGTGATGGATATGTTAATTAGCCTAATTTGCACTTTCCACAATATATACATGTATGGATTCATCACATCATGCCCTATAAATATAAAGAATAATTGCTTGTCCAAAGTAAAAATAGTTTTTAAAAAATACTGTCTTTCTTACTGGATCCTGTATCTCTCCATGGCTAGAATAGATGTATTTTCTAACCAGGCTTTAACTAAATTAGCATGACCTTCAATAGGCATTGAGTGCTTAAAGGGTAGTTGGTGGGTGGATGAACAGGTAAAGGGAAGAAGAGATTATTAGTAACCACTAGATGCACCTTTGAGGCATAAATATACTAACCATGCTCCTTAGTGATTTGTCATTTTAATACCTATTTATGAATGTCTGCTGAAAGACCCATGGTTGGCATCTTTGGGTTGAAAGAAATGTTAACCGTTTCATTTGCTCTATGTGCTGACCCTGTGACTCTCACAGCACCTTTATGCGGAAGGCAATAGAGGATCTGATGTTGTCAGTGAGCAGAGGCTCAGAAAAATCCTAAAAGGTTACACAGCATTTGACAGCGTAAAAAGACCTAGATTTGAGTCCTCTGTACACTACTGATGTGACCTCGGCTTGGGCACTCCACTTCTCTGGGGTGTGGACTGGTCTGTGAAGTCCCTTGTACCTCTGAAATCAGGTAAACCAGAGAGCCTGTCTACCTGAAAAAAGAATAAGGCCCTCCGCTTGCAGGTTGCCCTGGGGAGGGAGAAGCGCGTGCGCTCTTTAAACAGAGCAGAGCCCTTGGGCAGCGTGGGGAGTGTTGTGATCAGATGGATGGTTCTTTCCTGAGCTAGTTCTTCAGGTTCCCATGCGAATGGAGAGGAAGAAAAGGTAAAAAAAAATGAGAAAACAAAAATCAAACACAAAAACGGAGCTTCATCCATGTCGGAAGAAAAATATTCTACTGATGGAAACATTTATGACCATATTTGGGTGAAAAAAATAATAAAAAAGCCCTCAGCTGGGCTTAATGGCTAGATCCTAGAATTGGTGATAAATTAGGAAAGTTGGATAAGAGAAAGATGTACAGAGAAGAGGGAAGCAGGCTCTTGATCACATCCCCTTATTTGTTACATCCATCAAAGAGTACACTGTCCTCGGCCACCCGGGAGACCACGGGGCCTGCAAGGAGTCCTCTACTTTGGCGTGGCCATTCCCACCAGGACCAGGAGGTCCAAACCAGAAAGACAGCATTCTCCCTCTCTCTTAATATTCAACGGAATTTGTTTTCAGTTTCCTGCCAGCATCCCCGGTCCCCATAGCGCCCACAGCTTTATTTTTTCATTCACTGCCTGCTGACTGGCTGTTCTGCTAATAGCCCCCAGAAGCCTGGCTTCCCCCCATCTTGAGAGGAACAGGATATCTGAGCTTCTGGGACAGTAACCCCCGGTGTTGGACAGCACCACCTTGGAAATCAGGGAATCCCTGGGCCCTAAGAAAGGGAGGAATGGGACCGGATAAGGGAAACTGATGAGATGTGAGCAGATGGGAAGCTAAGTGGCTGTGGCAGCTCCTTATGAAGAGATCACAGCTGGAGATGCGTTCATTACATCCAGAGAGTCGTCCTCTATTTCTCTTCCCCAAACCCCCACATCTAGTTCATCAGCAAGGCTGTCAGAGCTGGCTCCAAAATATATTTCTGATCCAAATACTGTTTGTTCATCTCTTCTGCTACCTCGTATTCCACACCGCCATCATTTCTTTTTTTTTTTTTTTTTGGCGGTACTGGGGATTGAACCCAGGGGCATTCTACCTCCAGGCTATCCCCCCAGTCCTATTTTTTATTCTTTATTTTGAAACAGGGTCTCACTAAGTTGTGGAGGGCCTCACTAAGTAGCTGAGGCTGACCACGAATCCAGTCTCAGCCTCCCAAGTACTGGGATTACAAGTGTGCACCACCATGCCTGGCTTCACACCATCATTTATTTCCCATATCACTTCATTAATCTCCTACCTTGTCTTCATCTCTCCTGCCAGGCTGTGTACCACCTGGAAGCGACTGTGTTGTTGGCTTTTTTTTTTTTTTTTTTGGCAGGGTCAGGGGAGACTGGGGATTGAACCTCTTTCTACCTACTGGGGCCGTCTACCTCTGAGCTACACCCCAGCCCTTTTTATTTTTGTTTTTATTTTGAAAAAGGGCCTCGCTAAGTTGCTGAAGCTAACCTCAAACCTGCAATCCTCCTGTCATCAGCCTCCTAAATGCTGGGACTACAGGTGTCCGCCACCATGCCTGGCTTACAGTAATGTTTATATGCATTGAGCTGAACATATCAGTCCCTTATTTAAACAAATGCATACTTCCTACTTGAGCCCACAAGGCCCTCCATGAACCTGCCTCTTCCCACCTTCCCTCTTGTTTCTCCCTCACGGAGCTAGATTCCAGCTTTCCAGGTCTTCCTTCAGTTCCTTAAAGATGCCAAACTGCTCTCTGCCTCAGGACCTCTGCATCGGCTATCCTTCTCTCTGGAATGCTCTTAGACCTCATTGTGGTTAGCTCCATCTCATTACTCAGATCTCAGCCCACAGATGCTTTCTCCAAGAGACCTCTCCTGCACATTCTACCTCAAGGAAACCCCTGATTGTTCTTATTACAGCACCTTTAATTTCCTTCGGAGCATTTTTCATAGGAACTGTTTTGTCTATTTTCTTGGATTGATTGGTGTGTCTTTCACCTGCTCCTTTTAAGCTCTGTGAAAACAGAGTCTACTCGGTTGTTGCATCCTGGTATTTAGTCCGGGCCTGGCATGAAACATTTACTAAACACTCAGTGCCTGGCCTTGAACTTGATGCTGGGGATACAGCGGTAAACAGGGTAGGCCACTTCTCCAAAGCTACTCACAGTCCAGTGAGGGAAACTGAGAT
This sequence comes from Glis glis, assembly GCA_004027185.1. NCBI lineage: Eukaryota > Metazoa > Chordata > Mammalia > Rodentia > Gliridae > Glis > Glis glis. The sequence continues at coordinate 6,555 of PVJS01017322.1, forward strand.
GCCAAAGTAAAAAGTACAAAGTACTTGGGAGGCTGAGACAGGAGGATCACAGGTTCACAGTCGGCCTCAACAACTTAGTAAGTCCTCCACAACTTAGTGAGACCCTGTTTCAAAATAAAATAGGGCTGGGGGTGTAGCTCAGAGGTAGAATGCCCCAGCACCAAAAAAAAAGAAGTATGAAGATATATACATGCACAATAACAATAGTGTGTAACCCTGAAAATTCACTATGTGCTTGGAACTGTGCAAAATATTTTACGTGTATTTTTATATAATTGCTACAAATAATCCTACATGTTCATATTAACACATTTAAACTGCATAACAACTTATTTGACAGACACAAAAAATGGAGACACAGAGAGGTTCAGGTAACTGGGCCATTGCAACGGTTTCTAAGTCACTGAGTAAGATTTCAACCCAAGCATCCTAATTCCACTCCTGAACCTGTGCCACTAAGGACTGGACCAGAGATGCTCAAAGTAGGATGCTCCTGGACCGGCAGTGTCAAGCGTTACCTAGCAACTTGTTGGAAACGGTGATTCTAGGGCCCTTACCTAGACCTCCTGAATCAGAAATGCTGGGAGTGGGGCCCAGCGCTGTTTTAACAAGCTCTCTAGATGATTCTAATGAATTCTGGCAATGTTTGAAAGCCCCTGCCTGCTGAATGACTTCCTTTTATGGGATAAGGAACTAGAGTGGACTGGAAGCTTTCCCTCTAACTCGGATCTCAGCTCGAACTCTGTGAGTGTGGACTGCTTTCAAAAGATTCAGAGGTAAGGACCCCACATTGACCTGAATCGAGCCAGGTCCTCTGCCTGCTCCTGGCCCCAGGACCTGCAGCATGTCAAACACCATCCAGATGTGCATACCCTGCGAAGACACCTCCCCTGAGCGCGATGAAGTCTGTGACCCCATTGACCTTGAGAGATGCGCTTCACCAGGCAAAGGGAGGAGAGAGGGCCGGGATGAGAAGCCGTCACCAGGTCACAACTGACAGGTTGTTCAACAATACTTCACATCAGACTCTATGACTGTGGGCTAAGGGTCATTATATAATAGTAATAATTAGCCACTTAAGCACTCAGTAAATAAAAAATATGTTACTACACTCTCCTTTTCTTATTTTCTCTCATAATTATCTTATGTTCTCTCTTAATCATCTCCCCGGTCATACAGAGTAGAATAAGTTTATAAGTGTTAATCTGTTCGGCCGGTGAAGAGGGAGAGTGAAGGGGTATTTCTGAGACGTTGTGGTCTGTTAGTTTCATGATGATAATAGCTAATGTATTCTGGGAAGCTTAAATGGGCTCGGCTGTATGCTAGACGGGTCAGTACTGATTAACTTAATAAAACCTCTAGGTTCAAGGCTTCCATACTTTCATCTGATCTGTTTTAGCAAGCCAATTCTCCCTCCCTCTCTCTCTCTGAATTTTTGTCAACTCTCCGGTCACTTGTTTATTATTTTGCTCATTCAGTCTTGAGCTAATGCACCCCGCAGAGAAGGTGAAGGACACAGAGGCAAATGCGCTGCCCAAGTTCAAGTTCTCTCGGCAGGGGTAGGGGGACAGAGCAAAGCCTTACCACCCACACCACAGCCTTACAGGACAAAGGCAAATTATTTACCAATCCCAAAGTTGCCAGATTTGGAATTCTCTGCAGTTCTCTGCAGTTCTTTTAAGTTCAGAGCATGAAAAGAAAAAGATAATTTGGTTCTGATCAGAGACAGGACACAGGGGGCCAGACACAATAGTTGCTGGAATGAACAGGGCTCCATCGGAATTGTCTTCATGCAGGCCGTGGATATGGAAGGGCGGGGAAGGTGTACACAGGCCGGGGGAGGACTGGCAGATGAGGGCTTTCGAGGTCTGGTGATAGAGGGTCCAGGGTTCTGCCCCTCACACACTCTGAGACTTTGGGTGAGCCTCTCAATCTGTTCACTCTGCTTCCTCCCCCCTGAAACAAGAACCCCGATTGCTGACTTGCTTTTCATGAAGGCTGGGGGTGAGGGAATCAAATGTAAGAATTAGTATAAGCCGAACATGGTGGTGCATGCCTGTAATCCCAGTTCTTGGGAGGCTGAGACAGGAGGATTGCAGATTTGAGGACAGCCTTAGCAAGTAGTGAGACTCTTAGCAACCTAGTTAGACCCTGTTTCAAAAACAAAACTATAACAAAAATAAGGCTGGGGGTGTAGCTTGGAGGTAGAAAGCCCCTGGGTTCAATCTCCAGTACTATTAAAAAAAAAAGAATTAGTCGTAATAGCCAGTATGGTGGTACACACCTGTAATCCCAGTATTAGGAGGCTGAGACAGGAAGATCACAGGTTTGAGGTCAGCCTCAGAAATTTAGAAAGGCCCTTAGCAACTTAGAAAGACACTGTTTCAAAATAAAAAATATCAGAAGCATGCATGCACACATTGCTCATTTAGCCCTCCCTCAAATCCCACCCCATTCCCTCCCCCTTCCCTCCTCTCCATTCTCAGCATAGTGATGGACTCTGATAAGTTTGTTTATACACATCATGTGCATTATACCCTGACACTTACCAAAATGTATAACTACAATGCACCAATAAATGTAATAAATAAAAAATAAAAAACAAAAAATAAAAAGGTCTTGGAGTGTAGCTTGGATAGAATGCATCTGGGTCCAATCCCCCGTACACACAAAAATTAGTAGTAATAATAATAATAATAGCAAACTATGAGGCAGGTATTACTTTCGGCCCAAATTTATGCATGATAAAAACAGAGGTTTAAATGGGACCTGATGGCACAAACCTCTAATCCCAGTACTTGGGTGGCAGAGACAGGAGGATCACAGGTTGGAGGCTATCCTAGGCAATTTAGCAAGACCCTGTCTCAAAATAAAATAAAGGGGGCTGCAGGTATAGCTCAGTGGTAGAACACACTTGGGTTCAATCCCCAGTACCGCAAAAATCAAAAAACAGACAGACAACCCTCCCCCCCCCCGCCGAGGTTTAGTAATTGACGAGGATCATACCTCTAGAAGCCGCAGAGCAAGGATTTGAATTCAGGTTTATCTGATCCCAGAGCCTATTACTATTAACTCGCTGCACCAGAATTCAAAATCTCTTGTGAAAATTCTGCAAGTCATGAGGATGAAGTGGGTGGAATCCAAAGAGGAAACCGAAGTGAGAGCCATTAGCTTGGCCTCGCCAAGGGAAAATGTCTCCAGATAACATCGACTGAGCGAATACAGTACTCCAGGCTGAACAGCAGACCACAGCACTGGGACAAGGTTTAGGAGCAGAGCCAACCTTCAGGAAGAACGGTTTATGCCAGGTGATTTACTATGTGCCATAAACTGAAGACAGCATCAGGGGCCAGAGAAACAAGAGACTAGGCTGGGGCGGTGTCGGACAGCTACAGAGTCCAGGGACCACTGACTTGGGGCTCTGCCCAAAGTACATTGCGTTCAATTCCCTTCCCAGCCACCTGGCAGCTGGGGCCCTTTCACGGAGCTACAACCTCCACCCCAGCTCAGTGGGCAAGGGGAACTTGATCTTCCTGAGCAGAGAGAAGCATTTCACTCTTGCTGCTGTCTCCTCCTGGACAGGGCCAGCTTCGGTGGTGAACCGCCCAGAGCCATTTGGAGCAGCTCAGGGGACCAATTATTGCTTTGTTGAAAAATTTTAGACATCTTCAGATGTGTTTCTGTTGATCAAAGTTCAGAACAACAGTAAAAATAATATAATAGCTCACATTTACTGAACTCTATTCAGGGGGTCATATTTAAGCATATTTTAAGGCTCTCGGCACACATAAGTCTCATCTGCCCCGTTACACTGAAGATGTTATATCACACCCACATCTCACATTAAATCTAGTTTATGGGTGAGGTGTGTGAACTAGTTGGCATAAGGACATGTTTCATTGACATCTAGATATTTACTAATTTGATTTTGAAGTTTGTTTTTAATATTTCAGAGCCCATTTTCCTGGTCAGAAATGCTTTTTTTGCAGTCTTTTAAAGATCACAGGACCCAAATGCTGTGCTTATCACGTGTGATGGAGAAAATGATCCTGTGATTATCATGTGCTGGTAGCTAAGTGTCCCTGTGCACTGCCAGTGTGTAAGCGTGAGGACTGTGGAATTAAACTGCCTTGAGTTTGAATCCCAGCCCTGCTACTTACTAGCTGTGTGACCTTTGGCAAGTACCATATTCCTGGTCATGCCTCACTTTCCTCATTTACAAAATATCTACTGTGAAGACCGTGATAAAACATAACAAATTCAGAATACCAAGTATAATACCACATGTAAACTTGCTGTTGTTGCTTTTTATGATATTCCTTTGAGTTGAATGAACCCACTGTAGTTATTTCCATTTTGAAGATGAACTAAATTAGGTTTAGAGAGGCAGAGATTTACCAGATTTGGTAAATGGTAAAGTAGGACATTGAATTCAGAAGGTTTGACTACAGATTTCATATTCTTAAACCATAAGTATTATCAGTCAGGACAAGCCAGGGTATACTACAATAACCAATGACCCCCAAGTTGCAGAGAGTCAATATGGCATGAGTTTATTTCTACTCATGGTACAAGACCAGCACATGGTGGCAGGGGGTCATTGATCCTTGTAATCATCCAGAGACCCCAGCTGAAAGGTGTCATCCTAATAAATGCTTCCATGATCACTACAGCTGGGAAGCATACATGGCACATCACACCCTGGCTCTAAAGGTAACAGGCAAGACATCCGTGCACAGTTCATTGGACCGAGCAATCACATGGCCAGGCTGAACGCCAAAGGAGGTGGGGAGCTATAATCATACTGTGTCGACTAGACGGACACACAGGGAACTGCAAACAGCCCTAATGTTACCTTAGAGGAAAGTCCTGAGGATCAAATTAATTGGTCCATGTAAATTACTAAGAACAGAATCTACAACATAGTAAGAGCACCTTACAAGTTAGGTATTAATTCTGATTATGAATTGCCTCCTGTAGCAACTCTCTCATATGCACGTGTTCCTCCTGATTCTCTTGTTCCTAGTCTCTCGCTTCCAGTATTCATCTCAGAGACCACTAGCTGATCTGTTTTGTTCTCCAGATCTCCTCCTCAACGTATCATCTCTTGGGATCCCCCATTGTTTTATGGGGTAAAGGCCAGATTCTCAAGTATTCTATCTCAGGGCTCTCCATCAACCTACTTTGGAGCTTTCTATCCCACTCCTCTTTAACAGTTTGGCTCTGCTCCAGGTGGAAGAACCTATTCACTATTCCCAAAATGAGTCTTGCAAATTCCTATCTCATGCCTTGATTACACCACCTCCCCTGCTTCTTCCCTTTCTGAATCCCCACATCCTTCATGATGAAGTTTACCACTTTCTCCAAGAAGCCCCTCTTCCCCAGCCTGAAATGATTTCATTCAGGGCTGAACTTCAACTTCAGTACTCAAGAAGGGCACTGCTCATTTGGCACTGGGTTCAGACTGCTTTGAACATGTTTTCCTTTCATCTTTTTATGTTCATGTTGTTAGTGTCATGGGAAGACCACGAAGTAGAGCATCAGTCAGATGTTGACCTAAATATTTACTGGCTTGAGACCCTCTGTAGGTCAGCCATTTCCTTGAGCTTCTTTTTTTTTAACTTTTTATGTTCATTTATTGGTGCATTGTAATTATACATTTTGATATATGTCAGTGTATGAACATCATACATGCACACATTGCACATTTTTGAGCTTCTTGCTCCTCTCCTTTGATACAGGAGAGATTGCACCTACTTCCTAAGGAAGTTTTTAAGGTAGAAGTGAAAACAAGGTACAATAGCCAGCACATAGCGTAGGACTATCACATCCTATCCTGGTACGTAGAAAGGTATTTGGTCTACAACTGGCCATTCAATGACTATTTGTCAAATGAGTGAATTATTATTAGTAGTCATTTGACTATTTGTTTAATGAATTATTAGTAATTGCCAGCAAACCTTACTGCATGCTAGTTTTCTCCAAAAACTAAGTTCCTTCAAGATAGAGACCTTTATTTTTATTTTTAAATACTTTTATCAATGCGTTATAGTCTGACCTCATAATGTGGTTCATAGTGATAGTGACATACATGAACTCAGCACTTGATGAGCTTTCCCCCAGCTCCCTCCCCACTCCCCCTTCCCCCCTTCCCCATACATGATATTGAGATTGGCGTTGGTATTTTCACATATCTACATAATGTCAATGGAAGTGTTTCCTTCATTAATTCTTCCTCTCCCCCCACCACCCTCCCCAAGACCACCTTCCTCAGTCCACTGTGGTTTCTCCTCTATTATCTAAAGTCCCTCTTGTATCATAAGAGAGAAAACATATGACCCTTCACACTGTTGGTGGGATCGCAAATTATTGCAGCCGCTATGGAGATCAGTGTGGAGATTCCTTAGAAAACTGGGAATGGATCCACCATGTGATCCAGCTAAACCACTCCTGGGTATCTTTCCAAAGGAACTGAAATCAGAATATAGTGATATATGCTTATCCATGTTTATAGCAGCACAATTCATAATAGCCAAATTATGGAACCAACCTAAGTGTACATCAACAGATGAACAGATTACAAAATTATGGGATATACACACAATGGAATTCTACTCAGCCATAAAGAAGAACAAAATGATGTCATTTGCAGGTAAATGGATGGACCTGGAGAACATTATGTTGAGATTAGCCAGTCACAGAATATAGAGACCTTTGAAAAGCACATGATGTTTGGAGTCTTAGGCAATAGTTCTCTAGTGTGTAGAAGGAACAAGAAAGGTTATTAAAAATGCCAATTGTTGGAATCTAGATTTACTGAATCAGAATTCCTTGCATTGAAGCCAAAACTTCTAAGTTTCCTAAATAAACAGTGATGCTAGAGTCTACAGATGATACTTTGAGAAACTGTCTTGGAAGAGCCCTTCTGGACTACATACAGATCCTTCCAGGTAAATCTCTGCAAGGCAACCCATCTGTAAGGCCAAATACACTTTCCATCATTCTAGACCAACATCCCTGCATTGCTAATTCATTTCATCCAATGCTACAGCACTCCTAAAAATCCATTCATTAGAATAGGATTCATCTGTGACTGCTTAATTGGTATAGAGTATGCTTTTCTAAATGGTTCTATGTTTGAAAATGAAGCCGGTGACAATCATTTAGAGTAGTGCCTTTATACCCAGTGCCTTCTGTTCAGCATAATCACAGGGATTTGTACATTGGTGGCCAACAACCTTTGTTGATGCACTGAAAAAATACAATTTCCTAATTGTAATCTCAGTTGATATTGTAAGACCCTATGGGTCTCCAGAGGGAAGTATTGCCCCGAAAGTAAAAGATCACCCATTAAGCCCATCTGATAGTTGATAGAAGTCCAGAGGAAATATTTGCGATCTTTTGGAAGAGCTGTCCTTAGATAAATAGTGAACAGACACAGTCAGTCTTAGCAATGTCAGCTTAGGATCTCTCAAGGATTTGACTATTTACTTACCTGAGGTACAGCCCATGGGACGTACATCACCTATTGAGTTCTAAGGCTTAGCTGTTTATTAGAAATATACACAATGCTTACACAAAAGAGCCAACTTGTCCAATTGCCAAAACTATTTGCCTCTCTTCTTTTCAGCATAGTGCAACAATTCTCAATTGGGAATGATGTTGCTCCTTTCCCCTCCAGGAGGACATGTGATGATATCTGGAGACATCTTTTATTGTTATAATTCGGGGAGGGGGAGAAATACTACTGGCATTTAGGTAGAAGCTGTAGATCCTGCTAAATATCCTATAATGCACAGGGCAAACCCCTTCAACAAAGAAGTCTCTGCTCTAAAATGTCAAGAATGCTGAGGTTGAGAAACCCCAGTCTAGTTCTTCTCATTGGGCAAGTACTGGACACTGGTCCCCTCTGAAGTTTCATGGTGCAGAACCTGGATGGACTGCTCCATGTTCCCTGTTGAGAATCAATTCCAGCTGGCTTACCCTCAGTAGGAAGTTAAGGCTTGGGTGATATGTGTCATCCCACTCCCTTTTTTCTTCAAGGCTAAAACAGATTTCATATGTTGGAAAGTGAAAATGTGGGAAGCTGTCAACAACCCAATCATGCATTAGTGCTTATCCCTGTAGATAGAATCCAAACCATGACCCTCTGTCCTGGGTAACTGTAGGGTTAGGACCTCTCCAAATACCATTTCCTCCCTCTCTGCTCTGGTCTTGGTTGGAAAACATCCAGCTCAGTAAATTGAAGAGTCTCTTTTGGTACACAGCTGACACTTTGATTGATGGAACTTTGTTAGATGTGATCGTGATGTAGGATGATCAGGATGGAAGCCAATTTTCCTATTAGCTGCTTAGCAACAATCATTCGACACTATGAAACCAGCCAGTCCTGTGGCGTTTAAAGAGAGCCCTCGCCATGTGCTGTGAAGGTCACTGGGTTTGATATAAAAGGACTTGGTTTGGCTTCTAAACTTGCTGGTGTGCCTCTGTTTCTTTATCGGTTTAATGGGGACAATAATCCCTGCCTGGTTATCTCAGCAACAGAGAGGATCAATAAGAGGGCCACTAAGCTGTGTAAAATGCATAGCAATTACTTCCCAAAGCTGAAATTCAGAAGTTAGAACACTTCTACACGGCCCCAGCCTTTGGGCTTATGTTTAGGAATTATCACATTATTATTTGAAATATATTCTTATAACTGCAGCAAATCAAAAACTTGAGATCAATGAAATTCATCACATAAACAGAACCAAGAACGAAAATCACATGATCATCTCAATAGATGTAGAAAAACCATTTGACAAAATCCCTTTATTTATGCTAAAAACACTGAAGCAATTAGGGATAGAAGGAACTTACCTCAACATCATAAAGGTAATATATTATATACCTAAGGTCAACATCATACTGAATAGGGAAAACTGAAAGTATTTCCACTAAAATCAGGAACAAGACAAGAATGCCCACTATCACCACTCCTATTCAATCCAGTACTTGAAATGAAATTCTAGCCAGAGCAATAAGGTAAGAGAAGGATATTAAAGGGATGCAAATAGGGAAAGAAGTGAAATTATCTATTTGCAGATGACATGATCCTATACTTAAAAGATCCAAAAAACACAACCAGAAGACTTCTAGAGCTGATAAACAAATTCAGCAAAGTAGCCAGATACAAAATCAACTTACAAAAATTAATAGCTTTTCTATACACTAACCATGAATCCACTGAAAAAAGAAATCTGGAAAACAATTCAATTCACAATGGCCTCAAACAATAAATAAAATACTTAGGAATAAATCTAACCAAAGAGATAAAAGACTTCTACAATGAAAGTTATGGAACACTGTAGAAAGAAATTGGAGCCTTAGAAGATGTAAAAATGTATGTTAGGAGACTTTTGTATTCTGAGCTTCTGATTTTCTTTTTTGTTGTTAAATGCCTTTTCTATTTTGAAATGTGGTGGTAGTAGATTATAGGATGTTTTATTTTAAAGCATCCTTACATACAAGTATCAAAATTTAGCATCCTCTATCAGTCCCTGAAATGTCTTTAAATATTTTTCTGGTCCTTGAAACCCAATTCAAGGGAACTCTGTAAAGTCCCCTCAGCAGGAATGTTATTATTGAGGGCAATACATTGCTCATACATTCGTGTACCTGTAACCTGGTTATGTTTGGCATGTTAAAAGGACTTTTCACATGCTTTCTTCATTCATTCATTCATATACAATCTTCTGTGTGAAGCAGATCTTATTTGCCTAGGTTCACACTGAATTGAAAAGATGATAAACTGGGGAGCTTTGGACTCAGCCCTGATATCCCCTCTGCACTGAGCCACCCGGCAGTTTCTTGACTCTGTGGTAAACTTTAAGACCCTAACTTTCCTCATCTGCAAAAAGGGAAAATAGTAATACTATACCACAGAGCTGTTGGAGTAGCTAAGTGAACTATATTGGGACAGGGTTAGAGAGACCAGTACTTGGTGGGTGTTCTGAATGGTTTCATTCTTTTAAATCATTCCTTATTCTCCCCAGCATATAAGTGGATCTGTGACATGGAGGTTGTTCCAACTTGAAGCCAGTGCCATAATCCTTCCCTGCCTCTGAACATCTGAAGCCCCACTATCCTGATCCTCATATCTGGGGTCCGGGCTCAGAGGACTAAACTGAGGTTCTCAAAGTTTCATGTGCATCAGACTCACACAGAGGACTTGTTAAAACACAGCTCACTGGGCCCAACTCCAGGTTTCTGATTTAGTAGGTCCAATGTGAGAACAAGAATGTGCATTTCTGGTAAGTTCCAGTTGCTGCTAGTCTAGGGACTCCCTTTTGAGAACCACTGAACTGAGTTCCCTTCTCTTTTTGGCTACAGTTCACTCCTATGGCTCCTGATGGTTGGCTATTGTTTTACTAGCAATTTTCCACCTGGCTCCCATCCAGCATCTCCTATCAATCTCCTATCATAGAAAAAAAAAACCACGTCCATCCAGAGAATAGGGCACCACCTCTACACCTTCCTCTCCCCAGTCCCATCTCACTTGCCCCTGGCCCAGTCTCCCAATCAGCTGACATCCCTCCTGCTGCCCCGCTTTGGTTTGAATCACACCTCCTCCCTCCATGTATTACTTGATCTTGGGGAGGTCGGTCCCAGAGTGGAGACGCACAGAATGAACTCAAGAACTCGACTGGTCAGATCCTTTCTGGAACAATGGAGTGCAGTCTATTGTCTGCAAACAGAAACAATCACAGCAGATTTTCTCATTAGGGTTCTGTTTGCCTAGTTGGTGTTAATGAGAGTCGTTGTTTGTTTCCACTGAGTCGTCTTTATTCCAGTCATTTCTGCCTCACAATCGGAGCCTGCAGTCCAAGGGACGAACTGCTGTCTTGTATTGTCTGACAGGACTGTCCCTTGGGGAGGTTTTTTCAGAATGCCAGCTCTCCCAGGTGCTGGAAGGGCAGGACTTAAGGTAACAGTCACTTGTCTTGCACAGCAGAGTTCCCAGTGGACACCTGATCCCTGGGTTCATCCTGGAGGGACTTGGGTTTAGACCTTTGGCCCAGGACTCACTGTGACTTCTGAGGCCAGGCTCTAGATAGACCACCTGTCAACTCATGAGGGACCCCACCCCAGTTGCTCAGGCCCATCTCAAAGGCTTTCTCAAAAGAAGGGTTGGAACTTAAAACAGTAACCCCCTCAGGAGAGCTAGAGTTGGCCTCATCACATCTAGGTATTCATGCCAGGCATGCTTCGCCCTTCTGAAGAAGAGTTTTGCTGAAGACGTGAGGAAGAACATGCGAGGATACAAGACCCTGTGTGGGGAGGGCAGCACAGTCTGAGAAGAAACTGGCAGATGCACAGTCGGAATCCCAGAGACACACTTAGTAAAGTTCACAGACTCTGAGTGGCCTCAAGGTAAATGAGCATCCTGGGGCATTGGGCAGAACATATCCAAATTCCTGGAAGTTCTGCTTTGCATAGAGGTAACATGTGTGTGAAAACAACAGCTTTCTGGAATGCACAAAGTGAAATGAGCAATTGTTTAGACCCTCCACTGGACAACCTTGGGCCATGTGCTACCCCTTCCTGTGCTTCACTTTCCTGTTCCCTTGTTCTTGAAAAAGATAGTAACCCCTGATCTGCCTACCTCACGTGGATATTGTGGAGCCCAAATGCTGCTGCTAACAATAATAATGATGATGATGATGATGATCACACCAGTTATTTTAGCAAGAGTAACAACCCTATGCGCTGAGGATTATCTTAAGTGTAGAATCAGCCATTCCTACGGTAGCTCTTGGAGGTATACATGGTCATGTTGACTGTCTTATACATGAAGAGGGTCAAGAGAGATCAGGTAGGTCGAATAGTTTCTCCAAGATCTCACTACAAATACTGGTAGAGTCAGCCCCATCAGACTCACCTGCATTTAACCACAATGTGACACTGGTCTGTGGTCGATGTTAAAATGATTTCTGGTGAACATGAAAGAACTGTGTCGATGCAAGATGACCTCTTCCCGTGCTGCAGCTTGCTCTCTGGGCTTCAGGCAGATTGCAGGAAGCCTAACTCCTCCTGACCTCGGTGCCTCCATCTTGATTTCTTGCCCTGCGCAGGTTCACCTTTTCTGTTTCCTTTCCCTGAATTATGAAAATGAGAAGCAGCTGTGAGCCCTGCAGATCGTAAATGGAACTGCGTGTGTCGCTACCTCTGCTAACAACTAATTCATTACCGGGTGGCGGACAGTTTCTGCTGCACTGTTACAATCTGTTTGGCTTCAAGGTGCCACACAGAATCAAAACCAATTTGTTCAGCAGTTGGGTGTTTGCATTCAGATGGGGATGCTCTGTTTTCCTGTGCCCGTGTGAGGGGCACCCTCTGTGGTGAAGAGCCATCTTCCTGGGCAGGAAAGTCTCTGTGCCTTGGTGGTGGAGACAGGGATATGTCTGGGCTTCAAGACAACTTGGTCTGACCTGTAATATCTTTCGAGAAATATCCTGAAAATACTTACTGAGCACCCACAATGTTCCAGATACTATGCCAGAAGCTAGGGAATGTGATGAAGATAAATAGGTAGGATCCCTGCTTTTATTAGGGTTGGGGAAAGGCACACAATAAACAAGTCTACAGATAAATGATGGCGATCATTTCAGATAGTAAGGTGCAAGGGGGAAATAAGAGTGAGTTTGTGATCAACAATTGCAGGTCTGGGGAGGGACAGACCCTTTAGTTAAGGTGCTCAGAGAGGGATCGGCAGAGGAGGAGGCATTTGAACTGAGATGGAAATGGTAAGCAAGAGTCAGTCCTGGGTAATATCAGGGAAGAACACTCTAGGCCGAGGGGATTTCAAGTGCTAAAGTCCTTAGGTGGGTCCATGTGAGAAGGTTCAAGAAAAAGAAAGGAGGCCCAAATGGCTCAGGAGGCAGTGGGTCCTGGAGAGAGAATGCCAGGAGAGGTCATCAAGGGACCAGTGATGCAGGGCCTCATAGACCAGGTGGCTTCCTGTGCCCTTCCTTTTTGGGGAGTCCTCTGTTTTCTGTGTAATCATATCTCTAATGTTCAAAGCTAGGACCATGTCTTTTTGCATCTTTCCATCTAAACCTTCCACAGGTATAGACACATGGAAGATGCTTAGGATACCCTAATGGTCAGAAGGTGTAGTTTAAGGAAGATTGCAGACTATAGAGACGTATTTCATTTATAGCCAAGGAAGAACTTACATTCAGCCAAAGGATAGACTGCCTCAATAGTGACTGAGCTCCCTGTTGCTAGAAGTACATGAGCAGAAGACAGGAATGCATTGGGTAGAGGAAGGAGTCACAGTATTCCATGATAGAGGTAGTAGTGGTCACAACTGTAATAATAGTAAACAGTCAATATACACCAGACATTCGAAGTGTATTGACTCATTTCATCTTCCAAGAAACCCTATAACAAAGTACTATTATTATCCCCACATTCAGTCATGGGAACTGAAACTCTAGTATTTTAAGGACCACATTCTTGGGATCATGTACCAAGTCAGTGGTCAGATCCAGACTAGAAGTTCATATTTTAAAACCCTCTCTAAAAATCCTGGATGATTAGTGTCCACATCATAGCATTATATATATTGACTTTGGGTTTTTCTCATAAGCTTTACTATAGAGTGTGTCATTCTCTTACAGCCTTTCCAGCCCTCTTACATGTGTTAGGTGATAATATAGAATTTATTTAATAGTGTGTGGTGGGAAGAATGGCCAAAAGGAGGGTTTTCCCCCAGCAAAATCATGCCCAAAATATTTTGTTGTGGATCCCCACCCCACCCACTTCTCTTCGCTTTATTAGAGCAACATGTTAGCTGCCAAAAGCAAAGGTTAAACCATGTCAGTGGAGAAATAAAAATAAAAAATTCAAGAGCCTAAGAACCTGATGCTTCTGTCACCTTCTTTCACCACATTTTAAATGAGGCCATAGCTCTCTGGAGACTGAGACATGGGTCTCTTTCTGCTTCTTTTTAAGATGTATATATTTAAAAAATATTTATTATGAGGAATTGGCTCACAAGATTTTTGAGGCTGGCAAGTCCTAAGATCTTCCAGGTGAGCTGGTGAGCTGGAGACCATGAAGAGTTGACAAAGCAATTCTCATTCAAGTTCAAATCCTTGAGAAACCAGAGAGCCAAGAGTATAGCTGAAGTCCAAAAGCTGGAGGCTTGAGACAAGGAAGAGCCAATGCTTGTTTGAGTCTGAAGGCAGGAAAAAGCCAATGTCCCAGCTCAAAGGCACAAGTTTCTTGAGAAAAGGTGAAGGAATTTAATGAGTAGAAAATGAACTTCTGGCAAGGAAATGAATAAAGATCATGAGAGAAATCAGAAGTCAAGATATATAATATCTATTATATGTATGCTAATAATTTCCACTCTTCCAGAGATCAGTTCATCCCAAACTTCCCAGCCCTGGCTGGCCTTGCCCAAGTCCCATCTCTTCCTCTCAACTCTCCTACAAGATCCACTTGGGTACAAGGAGCTATCCCAAGAGCTGAGGCTGGCCTGTAGTGGCATTCCTCTGGGGAACCCCAGTGCTTTAACAAGACTGAATTGGAAAGTCTTTAAGAGGATACCTGTACTGCCTGGCCTACTTGTACCCATCCATGATGCTTGCCTGACCCCTCTGTGCATTGGCTTTGAGGCTCCTGGTGAAGGGCACAGAACTTTGGGGTTTCAAAGGATCCATAGGAACTGCTGATATTCTGTGAATCTTTCAAAAAAGAATGTTGGACATAGGGGCTTGCATATTTGGGCACACATTGGAGCCGACAGCCTGGATTTTTAAAACATCAGCACCATTGTGCTTTAGAAATTCAATGATGTCCCTAATGAACAGGATGTACATACACAAATATATCAAAGTCAACTACTATGCTGAGCACAAGAAGGCGAGAAGGGGGAATGAATGGGGGTGGGAATTGGGGGAGGTCTAATTGACTGATGTGTGCATGTATACTTCTACCACCCTGAAATCCATCAAGATGTATGATTACAATGCACCAATAAGAAAAAAAGAAATTCAATGATGTTATTATCAATCATAGTTAACTTTATACAACCCTCACTAGAATCTTAATGGTCCTAACCTAAATGTTCTTAAAAGTTGTCTTAGTCCTTACCATTCACCTGTGCAGTGGAGGCTGTTTTTCCCTCATTACTTAGATGAGGTTCGGGAGCTTGCACAAGGTCACACCATTGAGGTAGAGTTGATGTTTGACTATAGGCATTGACTCTACAACCTGTTTCCAGAGTGGGAAACACCAGGAGGCTCTACCAAGATCCTCAAGTCAAGGGCTCCAAATCCAAATGCCCACAGGGGCTGGGTTGATAATGTGACCCACTGAAACTAGAGGGTATCAAAAAAAGAATAATAATCCACACAAACATACAAGACAGCTTCAATGTTGAGGAGATGAAAAGATTACTTGTGGACTGTGAGAACTGAAGAGCACATGTCCCATATAAAAAGGAATGGCTGTTGCTGGCCTTCTACCTCCTATGGCCATGTGCCAACCTTCTGGTTTTTTGAGTGAAGTTGCAAACCTGAATTTTTATTCAAAAACATTCAACTATTTAATGTTGGCCAGTAATTTAATTTTGGGGGGACATTTTGCAAGCTGAACAAAATACACCTAGCTTTATGGAGCCTTTGATCTTATCCAACCTCCTGGGGAAATTAAGGACCAGAGAAGGAAAATAGCTTGCTAAGAAACATCCAAAAAAATCAGGGGCAAAGCTGAGCCTAGAGCCTAGGTATCTCAGTCAACATTCTTACTGCTGTAATCTAAAACAACTAACCAAGACAACTTAGAGGAAGGAATATTTATTTGTTTTCAGACTTTGGAATTTCCAGAGGTCAGTCTATGGTCAGGCCAGGTCTGTGGAGCTCAGGGCATGGTAGTGGGAAGCAAGGCTCTGCTCTCACATAATGGAGGCTGGAAGCAAGAGAGCAAGCCAATGAGAGGATTCAAAGACAAAAGCACATTCCCTAAGGACACACCCCTAGGGACCCACCTTCTCCAGCCACACCCCAACTGTCTAGGTTACCGCCCAGTAAATCCATTACAATGGATTTATCCATTGATGAGATCACAACACTCATGACTTAATTACATCAACTCTGAACACTGATACATGAGCTCTTCAAGAGACATTCTATATCTAACCATAACGCCAGGCCTCTCTCATGGTGAAGCACTGCTTGCTGTTTCCAAGTGAACCTATCTCTTCTGTCCAGGAAATTTTCAACTTGGTTCCTTTTAGTCCCTTGCATGTTTATCCAGGTGTTAAGTTGAGACTTGTCTTTCACTGAGAGTGGAGAGGAGACACTGGCCAGGGAAGCCAGCAAAGGCTTTCATTCCCATTGTTTTGTCTTGGCAGTCAGTCCAAGCACCTCTTCCTTCTTCTTCAAAGACAACGGCTGGTGTCCCCTTGCTGGGAACAGATAAGATTAGACAAGTAGCATGTCCTTTTTGCTTTTCTTGGTCATAGGCCAATCTGCAGCCACTTAAGTGAAGGCCTTGATGGGGGATGGCCAGTTCAACCTCTTTTTCCTATTCATTGATCTTGCATTCAGCGCCTGCTTGTCCCCTCATAGATTAGAAAGATCCAAAAAGACCCTGCTACAGGAACAAAATTTACTCCACAGAAGAACACATTGGAGAGTAGTTGATTGAGGCACCAATGATCTGGGTGCCGGCTTAGGTGCCGGCCATGGCCCCAGGCTTTTGGCATTCTTTCTCACCCTCAGTTGCCTCTGAGGTAGGTGGTATAACTCCTTTTTGCAGATGAAGAGGGTGAGGCCCAAGGGGTGCTGTGACTTGGCCCAAAAAAGTATTTCTGGTGTTGAAAGAAGAGATTCTTAAAGACTAAGGAGCACAGGGAAGCCTTCCAGAGGGGTCGAGAATCCAGCAATATATAAGAAGCTGCAGGAGGAAAGTGCTCTGCGTGTAATCAACAGAACCCTGTTTTTGTTTTGTTTTGTTTTAATAATAGTTTCTTGGGTGTGGATGAGTCTTTGTTCTTTCCCAAACCTTGTTTGATAGCCAGAATCACCCTGTGAGGGAGGGAGGCTTGAAAATTGCCCCTGTTCTCTAGTTTGCCTGAGAAAAATCAGTTGGCATGGTGCTGTGAGGGTGGAAACCACCCCCATATATGTGCTGTTGAAACAGAGTCTGGTGAGCCCATGCTGGGGTAAATGGGGGCGGGGGTGGGGAGACAGGGAGGGGCCTGTGGTGCATTTGTCTCTATGGGACTCAGAGTGACACGCCGATAGTTCCTCCCAAGGACTTGCCAGACAGAAGCCTAGAAGACAACTCTGGCTTGTGAAAGAGAGGGAGGTTGGGGCCTGGGTGGGCACGGTTCTCCCCTCCTCTCTCAGTGAAGGAGCTACCTTGGGCAGAAGCTAGCAGAGCCCACCTTGAAGAAAGAGGCCTCCCGAGAGGAATTCAGAAATCTACCCCTCTCCCTCTCTTTCTGAACATAAGAGAAACTGTCTCACTCTAAGTCATTGTTGAGATCCTGCTCACTGGAGTCTAATGCAGCAGGGCTGGGGGGGGGGGGGCAGGAATTCCAAGCCTCCTAGTTCTTTTCCCAGAAATAGAAAGTTGACTTTCTCCAGTTACCTATGGGAAACAGATCTTAGGAACCACACTAGAGGCTGACCCCCCAAATGGCTTGCTCAGTGGACAGTCATCCGCAGAGCCTTGGACACACTAGTTTATTCTAGCATCTCCCTGTAAGGCCAAGCAGCCCCTGCAGACAGGTGCAGAGGAGGCTTTCCCAGGACTGGTCTCCCACACACAGATCACTAGAACCTACCAGTCCTGGCCAAATCAAGGCCTTCATTCACCCCTTCAAAGAAATCCTGAAGCACAGCGGGGCTGAGTTACCCATTCAGAGAACACTGGACTCCAGGCAGGAGATCCTGTTCACATCTGATCCTGTTCCTTATTAGCCCAACCTTTAGAAAGCCCTTCCCTCTTTTTCTGAATTAGACTTCCTTTTTAAATATGTGAAATATGAATATGGGCACAGACCTTTCATCTCTGAAGTCCCTGATCACGTCACACCCCACCAAAGCACTGCCCCCATGCTTCTTGCAATTGTTCACCTCTTTAACGTGGTCTGTGTGGCTCTGCGGGCTGTGGTCCCACTCACCCATCAAAGTGGTCTTACCTCCTGGCCCTCTCTCTTCCTCAGCTCTGCCAAGCCCCTCCCACCTCAGGCCTTCACGTGGCTGGGCAGTCCTTCTAGAAAACTCTTCCCCTGGCTCTTTCCTCTCTACCCTGCTAACCCCCCTCCACCCTCCAGCTCTGCCACAGTGCCATTTCTTTAGAGAGTCCTTCCCTGACTTTCCTGCCCAGGATAGGCCCTTCTTCATGTTCTGTAATAAACACCCTGTACTTTTCCATGGAAACATTATGACAAGGGAGATCAGACACCTATATCATTATTCACCCATCATTTTCTCTACCAGATAGTAAGATTGATTAAGTTATGTACCATGTCTGTCTTCCTCCCAACATTTACTTCCAGAATTAGAGCCCAGAAAGTCTAGAGACAGGAGATGTTTGGTGATTATTCATGGAAAGAAAAAGCACATGTAGTAAGTCAACCCCCTGGCTTCAGTGTTAGCTGGGGAAGGAATACAGCTCTGGCAGAACATTGACTAACCCTCCCTTTCTTGGCTTGACGTGAAAACAAAATATTTATCTTTATCTTATATTGGACAACATACCGGACATGTTGGCCCAGTGTGGAAATTACTTTCCTGGATGTGCAATGAAGATGAAGAGGGAAGCTGGGCGTGGTGACAGACACCTATAATATCCAGTACTTGGGAGGCTGAGACAGAAGGATCGCAGGTTCGAGGCCAGTCTCAGCAACTTAGTGAGACCTATTTAAAAATTTTTAAAAAGTAAAATAAAATCAGGCTGGAGGTATAGCTCAGCAACAGAATGCTCCAAGTTTCAGTCCCCAATACCATGCAAGGAAGAAAGGCAGACAGGCAGGCAGGCAGGCAGGCAGGAAGGGAAGAAGGAAGAAAGGAAGAAAGGAAGGAAGGAAGGAAGGAAGGAAGGAAGGAAGGAAGGAAGGAAGGAAGATGCTGATGGGAGAAATATGCTCCTTTTGCCTCACAAAAGACTCTGCTCACAAATCCAGGCATAGTGAACTAGATCTACCAAAATAGTGATGAGGGAGACAGGAGAGTGACAAATCAGAAGTGTGGCCAGGAGGGACAGTGATGGGCAATTCATCTTAATGAGCATTCAATGAACACCTGCTTTTTATTGAGATGTCGAGCTTTACTTACTTGTCAACATAAAGATAATGACTGTGGTTAACAGCTCATGTTCAAAGATTAGTGACTCACCTGAATAAATGTAAGTCTTAAGTAGTGGGGATGAGCTAGGAATGCAGGATGGTCTAAAATTGAAGTCTTTGCTCTTAATCTCTGGAGTTTTTGGCTTCATGTCACAAACGAAAATAGTGAGCTGGGCTTTGAGGGTGTTATAATGTGATAAGTATTGCACCTAACCCGTTATTAATTCAGATGTCTATACTCATGCTTGGTCCTACTTGAGACAATGAGATTCTGGCCAGAGGAACAGAAGTGTGAGGTTTATGACACAAAACAGTGAGAGTATGTGGAGGTAAGAATAACTTTGTAATGGGGTCCAAAGACCTGAATGCAAACCCAGGACCTACTTTTTCATCTTGATGTATGCCCACAGCACCCTCATTTCTCTGCTCGCCACAGTTTCTCCACGTGTGAAGTGAGGAACGTTCTATTATCCTGTAGGACTGATAGACTCAATGGGAATGAAACATCAGAGATTTGGTTGGCAATTCTAGAATCAGATGTTTAAATAATTTCCTGCAGGTCTCCTCCCAGACAGTCAGGAAAGCTGGTGTCAGAGGGATTCTCTTCAAAGGCAAGTACCCAGAGTTATTAAGTTTTCACTTAGGGTCAGGACTGAAGCCAAGGAGGAGCAGGAATCTGTTTAATATTCTTCAGGTTTCTGTCCAGTGCCCCCAGCCCAGCCACCTGCCTGCCTGCAGTCGGGGAGAGAGGCTCTCTTTGGGATCCCAGAGTGGTTGGCTGTGCTTTGATTTATTTATTTTTTTCTTTTTTTTAACTTTTTATGTTCATTTATTGGTGCATTGTAATTATACATTTTGATATATGTCAGGGTATGAACATCATACATGCACACATTGCACATTTAGCCCTCCCTTCAATCCCACCCTATTCCCTCCCCCTTCCCTCCCTGTGCTTTGATTTATAAGTGAGGCAGGTGTCTTTACACTCACCCCGTCCAGTGGGCAGCTTCAGTGGGCCTTAATGCCCCAGCCCAACTAGGCGCAGTCGCTCATCCGTCTGTCCCCAGTACAGATGGTTAATGACCTGTTACCCACTCACTCCATCTTATATTTGGATAAGACTCCCACTCATTGTGATGGTGTGTGTGTGTGTGTGTGTGTGTGTGTGTGTGTGTGTGTGTGTTTATTTATTTATTTTGTGGTATTGGGGATTGAACCTAGGGGCATTCTACCTTTGAGCTATACCCCCCAGTACTACTCTTACTTTTTTAAATTTGGAAACAGGTTCTCACTAAGTTGCTGACAGCCTCACTACATTGCTGAGGTGAACCTCGAACCTACAGATCCTCCTGTCTCAGCCTCCCAAGTACTGGGATTCCTGGTGTGCCCCACCATACCCGGCTTCTCACTGTATATGAATGTGTCCATTTTACAAGCCAAGAAACCAAAGCCTACCAGACTGATTAGTTTCCTCCCATGGCTGTCTGCTGATCACTAGCCTCTGATTCTATGTCTGGTCTCCTTTCTGCTAAGCTCACTACTCTGTTAGCTTAACTTTCTTTCATCCTTGGCCCATCTGTTATTTCTTGAAACATTTGGCCTTGGGACAGTCCCAGACTAGTTGTTGGCAAATTTCCTCACTTGATATGATTCATATTTATTCATTTACTCCTTCCTGAATGTAGATAAGTCTCTGCTCTCCAGAATGCTATGATCTAGCTAGTTCATAAACATGTGAGTGGTTGCAGACGTCCATTCATTCATTCATTTAAAAAGGGCTGGTCACGCACCCCATGCTGGGCTGGGGACTGTGTTGGGGACTAGGAGTAGGGGGGTGATCATGGCAGCCCTCCATTCTCCTGATGCTTATTGTTTCTTGAGGGTGAGTGGGGAGAAAGGTAAATTGTGGGCAAACCCATAAGTAAGAAAAGTCGGAGAGTGGTTAAGTACTATGAGGAAAGTATAGAAAGCAACAGGATAAAATGTGATGGAAAAGGAGAATTAGCCTTTCAGGAAGAGTGGGCAGGAGGTACCATTTGAGTTGAGGACTCTGTGAAGAGAAGATGTCAATCATACCAAGGATTGGGAGCAAAGAGTAGCAAGTACATGGCCCTGAGGCAGGAAGAGCCCTGGAGTATTTGCAGAATAGAAGGAGGCCCATGTAGTCGAAACTACCTGAGCAGAATGATGGGCGGTGCGGTGGGTGACTGTCATCAAGGCAGGCAGAGGCCAGGTCCTAGCGGGCCTTAGAGGCTACGGTAGTCTGAATGTAGAACACTGACAAAGCTCAGACCAGGCTACATATTATGGGATATATGGATTCTAAGTCTGACATTAATTCGGACAGTGAGACTGTGAAAGGCTGGGTCCTTCAGCAGGAAGAGGAGAACCTGGCTAGGAGTGTGCAGGATGTTCCAAATTGGGGTGATGGAGGTTGGCTTGAAGGTAGGAATTGACCATGTGTGTGGGAGGGATGGCTTGGAACCAGGAGAAAAACCAAGCTTAATGGTCAAACGGTGGATGATTATTATGTAGTTGTATTAGAAAACTCAAGGTCATGCTTGTTATGGACCAGATGAATAGTTTCACTCAAAGCCAAAGTGAGGTGTGGGCTTTTCTCTAAGGTATTTTTAAAGTCTAGAGCTTCTTTACCTCTTTTTTATTGTATCCCTGAAGTGATAGCCTAGCTAGAAAACACTGAGCTATGAAGAGTCAGAACCGAAAGCGGCCTGAGAGTGAGAGTTTATCAGATCCAACCCCCTCCCCAGTCTTGCATTTAACACAGATGGTCTACAGGAGGGTAATGGTAAGGCTGGGTCTCGCACCTCTATACTGATGCTCCTTCCTACCTACTTCTTTGCAAGGAATCATTGAGTTTTGCACTTTCAGGCGCCTCCTGTAGAGTGGGGTGGAAGTGTGGGGAGGGTCTGCCTGTTCTCTTTCCGGTCCATTTCTCCTGGCAGGCCTGCCCTGCCACATCAGATGGTGTTAGGGAGGAGGGCTGAGATTGCTGCTCTTGAACACCGAGTGCTCTTTTCCACACGCTGAACCCACAGCTTGTGTATTAGCTCAGAACAGATTTGAAGGGGCTGCAACAAGAAAACAAATGTCAGACTCCAAATGGAAACCTCATTGTAGGAAATGAATCCATTTTCAACATTTCTTACCCTACCCCCACCTTTAACAACCTCTCCTGAAAAGCCTCCACCAATGGAATTGAGCTGTTTGATCTGTGATTCCACAGAATTGTGGAGGTCATTTAGTTCTGATCTATTCTCGCTACAGGAAATGAAGCTCATTTGAAGGGGGAGGATGGTATGTGACATGATTAGAGAGATCCACACCAGGAAGGCTTCCTGGTCTCTAAGGTTTCCTCTTGCATCCCCCACCCTCCAGGATGCCCTTCCACTGGGTTTGGGTTGAAGGGATTGGTAAATGTAAATGATAAACTACCTAGAAATGACAAATATAAGAATTATTTATTGGCCATTAATATATGGGTGTGAAAAGTTCTAACTCGATGTCCTTCTGAGAATTTACACAAAAGCAAATGTGGAGCAGGAATATACTTGTACATTTTCATGGATGCCGGGGGGGGGGCTTTGCTAAAGCTGACACACGCCCCAAAAAGAACAGAGGAGATACCACACACAGTGCTTCTTGTCTGATTGACAAATGGTAACTGCCTTGATATTCATACTTGATATGAATTTCTAAGTATTACGGGTCAGGGACCTTACTCAGTTCATAGGGCAAAGGTCAGAGAAAAGTGGATGGCAGGGGCGATTTGGCCCATAAATATGTTTTGGCTTGACAAGCAATGTCTTTTAAAAAAATTTTTTTTTGGTATTGGGGATTGAACTCAGGGACATTCTACTTCTGAGCTACACCACCCAGCCCTTCTTATTTTTTCTTGTGAAGCATGGCCTCACAAGGTTGCTGAGAGTCTCGCTAAGTTGATAAGGCTAGTCTTGAAACTGTGATCCTCCTTTGTCTCCACCTCCCAAGTACTGAGATTATAGACGTGTGCCCCCATGTCCAGCTAAGCAGTGTCTTTTAAAAAACAGAATGTTCAAGTTTTTTAGAAGAAAAATATGCTTCTCCATTAGCACTGTTCTTGGTTTTCCCTAATGTATAATCCCGCACCTTTTCACTCATACTGCTTACCCATGTGGTCCCCAGAGGCATTTGAATTTGTGAATTCTACCATTGTACATGTTGAATTGGTCTTGAGACAAATATTGAGGACTTACTATGTGTGTGGCTTTGTAGGATATATAGATAATTGATAGGAACTTTTATTAATTTATTGGTTCAACAGTGTCTATTGGGTGCCTGTCATTTGCAAGGTACTAGGGATATGGCTCAGGTCCCTTTTGGGAAGATAAATGTTAAATCACAGTAAGATGTTATGGGTGTGTGTGACCATGAGAGAAGCTCAGAGGTCTAGGGGAATGAATAAATAGTATCAGGCAGTTCGTTGAGGAGTTGAAATGGTGGTTCAAATTACAAATACACAGCATGAGAAAGAGCAGTATTGAGTAACTCATGCTCAAAGTAACAAGATGCCCATCACTTTGAGAGGCCATCAAGGGAAACTGTGTGGCAGAGGGACCATTTGGGATGATCCCTGAAGGATGGTTGGATTTCTACTCTTGGCGATCATGACGGGGAACGCTATTCTAAGTAGAAAAACTACATGTGCAAAGGCAAGGAAACAGGAAGGCAAAAGATTTCCGGTTAGAAGGTTATGACAATCATAACAGTTGTCATCTGAGTGCTAGAGACTGCTCAGCACATTTCATGCCTAATCCTATTTAATGATCAAAGCAGTCCTCCGAGTTTATGATATTTTAATAACCACCTCAAAATGGGGAGCTCATCCGAGGCTTAGAGTAGGATAATTTACCCACAGTCAAAATGCACATGAAGAAGTAGAGCTGGGAATGAAACTGAGGTGTGTAAAACTCCAGAATGTGGATGGTGACAAAGGAGACCCTCCACTGCCAAACCAAGACATTTCTGCACTTGATTGTGATAGGAGGTCCTGGTTTTAGGGCTATTTGCTTATGCTGCCTTGGAAAAGTCACCTAACCTGAAAATACTGTGTGTTCTACTCCAAAGAAAGCTGAGGAAAAAAAATAATAGCACTCCTTTTCTTTTCATTCTTTCTGTATCTCTGCTCCTAACTTTTCCTCTGAAGCGTCAAGTTCCAACGGGTGTAATGAGCAGACGGTCCCATCTTGGTGGCAGTTGAGTTACTTTTCTTCAGTATTTGATGCCAAGGGAAGGTTTGGCTGAAAGGCTAACTGATAAATACCCCTCTAGGGAGAAGGTGCTGTAAAATATCCTGGACCTATTGGCAGATACTGGGGGTGAGAGGAGTCATTATAAATTCAAGCTGAAAAAAAAAAAAATATATATATATATATATATATGGGGGAAAGCGAAACAGCCAACCAAGGTAGTAAATGCTTCAGTGAACCTTGATAATAGCAATTTGAAAAATCTCACATGTTCAGTTACATTTCATAAACTCCTTCAGTAATGGAATGAATAAAGGATTTTTTTTTTGCCTTGAAATGTAACCAGTAAATATTCAGGTGGCAAAGTCTTGCCAGCTGCTCACAGAAAGACAGTGTCAGGGTGTGGGCTAAGCATTTGGCTGGGACCAGAATGTCTTGGCGTGAGCCTCGGGATTGTCACTTCCAGCTGGGAAGTGACCCTGGGCAAGTTATGTGTTTTCTTGAGCATCTGTAAAGCAGGATTAGAACCCCCTGATCCTAATTCACTAGCCATTCTCAAACAAGGGGTCCGATAAATGTCTGACCCCCTGTGGGATACACATCAATGTCTATACAAGAGAGGGCATATTTTTAAAAGCCCATTCAACATTATAACACTCAAGAGAGGTATTGGACATTTTTAAATGGTTGTTACAGTAGGGCAAGTGTGGGTGCGAACATACCCTATAAATGTAGACTGTTGGGCATGTGTAAAGAGTAATGCTACTGACCCACCACCATTATTAATCCAATTGTACAGCTGAGAATTAGAATACCTGCTAGCCCACTAGAGAAATGACCTGTGCAGCTCATAGTTATACTTGTGTCTATTGAGTAGAGCAAGCCAACTATCATACACGAGGGGTCAAAACCTATCACTGTGGACTTGTGAACATCATTCTCCAGCCAACTAAACAAGCAGATGGTTGACAAGAGTGTAAATGATTCAACCTGGTCTGGAACCAGGTTGTCTAGAAGGTGAGTGGATATGGGCAGTTTTTATTTCTTGGTCCCCAGTTAGCCCTACCTATCAGGTACCCATTCCCAATAGAAAACAAATGTCTATAAATTCCAGCTGGTCCCTGGTTGTTCATGTCCACGTCCATGGTCATAACTTTCACCTCTGTCTGTCCCTCTTTTTGCATTACCTGTCTCAGTGATGGTGCCACTAAGTGCTCAGAAAGAGAACAAGCCACTTTTAACTCTTTTCCCCTTACCTGTGACTTTGATCTGTCACCAAGTTTTGGAATTTTTACCTCCACTATCTCCCTCTTATCTGCCACCTTCTCAACAGGGTGCAAGCAATATTGATAGCAACTCCTATCAGTAGAGTCTCTGCCTCTAGTCTCTCCCCACCTCCAAATTCATCCCCATACTTTCAAAATCCTTCTCTCCAAACTGATCTTCTACTATGGTATTCCTTATTGTCTACATGTGAAGTCCGCGGTTTGCAGTATCCATTCAAGCCTCAGTAGACTCTGACCCTGTCCCATCTCATTGTCCTCTACACCCCGCTCCTAAACCCTGCCCCGAATTCACATCACAGCCAGAGATCCCTGATTTATTTCCCTGCTTCTGCCCTCAGATCAAACTATTCATTTTGCCAGCAATGTCTCTGTGTTCCTTTCTTCCCCCTTCCCTATGTCCACTGAAGACTTTTAATCATCCCTCAGAATCAAGATTTGATCTATCCCTACCAATAAGCTTTTCTGAATCTCCCACCTCTACCCTCCAAGAACGAGCCTTCCTCTATCCTGTCTTACATCAGCAATATGTTTGTGTATGAGTCTCCCCCATTAGACTGAAAGCTCTTGAAGAGGGACTTCCGTGCTCATCTGTTCCTCTTCGACCTCTCTTTTTCCTCCTGCCTTCTCCCTTCTCATCTCCTCCCCCATTCCAAGCATCTAAGTGCAGTGCATTCCATAATAGACACCCTAGCAAAGCTCCTTGAATAGAATCCATTAATTTGCACTCCGTTTCTTTGGAAATAGCTGTTGGAGTTCTTTGGGCTGAGAGGGAAAATTTCAACTAACGTGATGTTGGAGAAAAAAATTAACTTTTGTGCTCATATTCATTTTAAAAACGTTTTGCTTCATTTCTTCACTCCTGCCTCTGCTAACCCCTTAACTAACTTGAGGTTACACAGAAATATGGCAGCCTTATTTTTCTACCTCTTTAATAGTTCTGGTCAATTTTCTTTTCTCCATAGGTATTGTTAGTGTCTTCAATGTGACAGATCAGAGGTCTGATTAAAGGCCCAGGGTCCCGAGATCAGACTGTCTGGATTTTGTGGTTAAAGGCCAAGGGTCCTCAGACTGTCTGGGTTTTAAACTTGTTACACTAACAGACAGACTTGAGGTGACTTAATTACTCTCTGGCCTCAGTTTTCTCAACAGTAAAGTAACAATATTGATGCTACCCATTTGAAGAGAGATTTCATAGGCCTTATTGGTAGGCAGGGCTCCCTGGAATAATAAACAATGGAATACCTGGGAAACCAGGAAATTTCCAAACATTCCAAAGATACCCGCTGTCCTCTTTCAACCCCATACAGTGTGTGCCAGTAGATTATACACTGCATGAGGAAAAAGATTGTGCCTGCTCCCCTGTGAATCCCTGGCTCCTGACACATAAAAGGATCATAAACAAGTTTTGCAAAGCAAACCCTGGCTCTGGAATTCTGCGGCAGCCTGGAGACCAGGCCCTCGCACATCAAGGCCCTGTGGAAGACTAATGATTTCTCCCCCGCAGACCTGCCTAGCCAAGGGCCCTGTGGAGCTTGGCTGGTGTGAGCATTCTTCATTCTCCACAGGCCCCCGCCCTCTCTCCCCTCCCCACCTCCACAGCCTCCCAGTCAATCTATTGTGCATCTCCTGCTCTCCCTGTCTCATTGCTTGGGTCCCCGTCTGCACTGCTGCTCAGGCATTGTTTGTGATGTCTTTCATGTGAAAGGTGATTCACAGAAATAAATTGCATTGTGTTTTAGGTCCGTGGCAGTCTACCTTTGTACTCATATCTGTAAGGGACTTCATAATAGCTTGAGGGCCTTGGTGTCAGAACCAGGGGCTCCAGTGGCTTCCAGGCGGATAAATGCCGCAGCCAAATGCACATTCAGCCGGTGCAGTTGCAAGTTGGAGCTGAGGACGGAGGTGTTGGTGCTATGAACCAAACACACTCCCAGCCTTTTTATCTGCAGGTTGATAGAAGCCAGTCGAAGGATGAAGGGTGGCTTTTTAAAATGTGTTTGTTTTTAATAACCACTGGGAAACTAAGGCTTGTTTAACCTAAACTCAGCCAACATCTTGCGCTCTCACCAGCCCTGTGATTAGATGAAAGGGAAAGTTCAGAGTGTCACCTGGGGAGAAGGAAGCACAGAGGTGAGAAGAGACAGGGATGGTGGTGCAGAGAAAAGCAAGGAGGAGCTGGGCAGGACCCAGGAGGCCTGAGGCATTGATCTGTGTCCACCATCACCCAATGTGATGGTGGAAGGCAAGAACCAGGGCTGGAGGAGGAAAACCACGGCCTGGACTCAACAATGGTGGGGTCAGTGTTGACAGGAAGGAAAGAGGAGGCAAGTTCGTTCCCCTAAAAGATTCAGAACTGGTGGAGAGTGAGAAATTGTGCTTCCTGGAGGACATTATCCAGAAGTAACCTCATTACCCTGGCATTTTTAAATGGTTTTCTTGAGATATCATTTACATACCATAAAGTTTAGTCATTTAAAGTGCATATGCTATGACATTTTAAGGTGATATATTGTTAAGACTCTGACAAAAGATTTAGGGGAAGCTGTGTGAAGAAAAGATCATAAGATGGGTAGAGAAGGTTGTCGGGCAGGAGAAGGGGGCTTTTTTAATTTGTCAGGTTCTCTGGCAACTGAGAATTGAGCACCCATCTCACCCTGTGCCTCCCCAGGGCCTGGCCTTGCCTGTAGGTTCACCCGATGATGTGAGAATGTGGTTCTTGGTCAGCTCCCAGGACACTCACACAGCTGAGTGCTAGATATCCCTCCAGGAGGGCTCCTAAAATCCAGGGTATTTATGACTTGTTTCACTTGGATTTTCAGACTATGAGTCCCACAACCCACCAACCCTTTTTGTGTGATGCTTGCATTAGTGAAGTACATCCTCATTTCTTCTTCTACCAATTGATTTAGAGACCACGTTCAGTTTCCCTAAGCAACCAGGAGCCACATACCTACAGGCACATGAATATGTTAGCAGTGTGATCTTCCATATCATTTGTCCCAGATCTTCTGGATTGTTGATGACTGTGACCTTCTCCTAAGCCTAATGTCTACCTAACTTGGACTAAAATATCTTAATCCTAACATTGGTAATCCCCATGAAATCCTTCCTCATAAAGACTACTCCTAGTTTTGTCCTCAAATTATTGCCTGTTATATACCTTCGTTGAAATAAAACTGCCTGGGTTTGAATGCTAACACTTAATAATTCCCTTGGCCCTGGCCAGTTACCCTCCTGCAAGGTTTGACTGGATCACTATTACCCAAATGTCAGACCTTCTCCTCCCTTCATGGGTTTATCATATCTGTGCATTTACATACTTTTTTCTTTAAATAAAATGACATTTTAATTAAATACATTGGTTGAGAAAGGAAACCTTCCAACTATTAAAATTAGAAAAACCAATACTAGTTGCCATTAATAGATAGAAATGATAAAAGTATAACAAGACAGTATCGTTATAATTCTAGCCATGTAACATTGCTTATGGAGAGTTCTGAGCCCGATTCTTGCTCTCATTTCCTTTAAAATAAAAGAGATGTGGTGAGGAGTGAAGATTAATGGTTGCTAGAGAAATATTAAGGGCCAGGCAAAAATGGAGATTTTCCTTTTTTACTTCATAGAGAATAAAAGGAAATTGAAAATGGTTTTTCATCAGAAGTCCATTCTTTAATGCCATCCTCACTTTGGGAAATTCCACGCACCATCCCTAGGTTCTGGTCCTTCTGCAGAATTAAATTGCTACGTGTCTATCTCACTGTCCTGAGCCCCAGTTTATACATCTGCAAATTGAGGTTGATAAGCTGAAGTACAGAATTCCTTTAAACCTGAATCTCTGAAAATCCATTCTTTATCTTTTTTTTTTTTTTTTTTTTTTT
>PVJS01017323.1:0-36316 GCA_004027185.1 Glis glis
CCCCAGTACCGCAAAAAAAAAAAAAAAAAGAAATCAGGAGGAAGAGCCAGGCATGGTGGCGCACACTTGTAATCCCAGTACTTGGGAGCCTGAGACAGGAGGATCGCAGGTTCGCAGCCAGCCTCAGCTACTTAGTGAGGCCCTCTGCAACTTAGTGAGACCCGGTTTCAAAATAAAGAATAAAAAATAGGACTGGGGGTGTAGCTCGGAGGTAGAATACCTCTGGGTTCAATCCCCGGTACCGCAAAAAAACAATAAAAATAAAAATAGAAATCAGAAGGAAGGCTGGGCGTGGTGGCACACACCTGTAATCCCTGTACTTAGGAGGTAGAGACAGGAGGATTGCAGGTCAAGGCCAACCTCAGCAACTTAGTGAGATTCTTTCAAAATAAAAGGGGCTGGGGATAGCCGAGTGTGGTGGCGCATGCTTGTACTTGGGAGGCTAGACAGGAGGATCACAGGTTCACAGCCAGCCTCAGCTACTTAGTGAGACTTTGTTTCAAAATAAAGAATAAAAAATAGGGCTGGGGGTGTAGCTCAGAGGTAGAATGCCCCTGGGTTCAATGCCTAGTAACACACACACACACACACACACACACACACACACACACATCAGGAGGAAGAAAACCTGCCCTGGCCCAGCTTGACCTTGCTCCTCAGAGCTGACAACAGTGACTCCTTTTGTCATCTTCCTTACAATTCCATTTGAAGATGGGGAGACTGAGTTAGGCAGAGATTGTTGGGCTGGGCAGAGTCTGACCCTTGGATTCTAAACACCTCTTGGTTTTTTACTTTGTGGGGAGGCACTCTGTCTTCATCCACTATTTCTTTTTGAGAAAGTCAATTGAACTTTCTGCTAACTCATCTTTTTTATTAACCCCTGTCAAGTTCCTGCTTCCCAGCGACTGAATCTTCCTGTCACTGGCTCCACTCGAGGCGGTCTGCAGCCCCCCAGGAAAGTTGCAGTCCCAGGCCCTACGCGGTAAGACTGGTCTCTTCACCCCTGTCATCTGGGCTTCCAAGCCCCATGCACTGCAGCCCTGAATTCCATACAGAGAGATGACAATGAGGAGGGCGCTGGAGCAGGGAAGGGGGGCAGGCGTTTCTTCCCACCCTGAAGAGCTTGAACTTGATGGGTGACAGATGGGCTAAAGGAAGAAGGGTACTTTAAGCAGTTCCTCCTCCTCCTCTCTCTTCAGGTAAAGAAATCAGGACAGCAAGCAAGAATTTAGTAGCAAACCACTACAGTCCCTGCCTGGACTTGCCTCTGCCAGCAGGCCCTGACTCTAGCAGATTTGGACCCAGGGACAGGAGAAGATGCCACCAGGGCCGATCCCCCAGGAATAGAGACCATGGGAGATGGAGTGGTTTTGGGTTGAGCAGGAGGAGACTCAAACTCTCTGGGCTGAAAGAAGTTGAGGGGAAAAGAGGTCACCGTCCAGCAGTGAAATTAGCAAACAGAAAATGCAAAATGCAGGCAAGTGGCTTGTTCTCTTCCACCCCCACTCTTGCGGTCAGCCCCGGAGAATCTGATCTTCTCAGGCCTTGGTTGGCTGGACAGTTCACGTGACTGGCCTCTGTAGCCAGCCCCCGCTCTCGTAGGAGAAGTCTTCCTGAATCATCTCCTCCACTGGACCTGGGCCTGTTTGGAGAGGCGAGTAGGCACCTGGTCTCCAGAACTTGTTTCCTGTGAATTCTCTGAAACTCACAGGCCAGTTGATGATAAGCTTACTCTCTGTCTGTTTTTGTAAAATAAAATGAATGTATTTTTATATTTTCTGTATGCCTGAAAATAGATACTGCTTGTTGCTGACAATTTGAAGTAAACCTCTGTGTAGTTCTAGTGAGCACTGCGCTGGACCTCCCAGGAAGAGGCCTGAATAGGTCCTAGGGCCTTGGGCTGATCAGACTGCAGCTACCCTCCTTGTTGGCATTTGATGGGAACAGGCTGCCTTTCTGCAGATTCAGATATTACAAGAAGGTGCAGGTCAAAGTTAAGTATGGCGTAAATCACATTGTGTGAAGCTGTTACGCTGGATCTAAGAAAATTATTATTCATATCCTAAACGTGAATGTCCTTTTCTGGCAAGATGATGGAGCCTGCTGAGAACTTGCTGACTTCTTGTCCATTGTGCTTATGGGATGAGGAGGAGTCCTTTTGGTGGCGCTAGGCTTCCCTGGTCACCTCAGCCAGAAGATGCTGGAACAACTTGTCACACTCTACCTCACATCACTTTGGGTTGTCTGTCTTCTCTCAAATCCCCTGCTAGACTCAAGAGCTGGCACCAGAATTTATAAACTTCTGAAGTACCCTAACTATGTGATTAGCAGAGCATTTCATTCATTTATTTAGAAAACATTTGTGTAAGTTGGGCGGGGTGGCGCGCCCTTGTAATCCCAGTACTTGGGAGGCTGAGACAGGAGGATCACAGGTTCGTGGCCAGCCTCAGCTCCTTAGTGAGGTCCTCTGCAAATTAGTGAGACCCTGTTTCAAAATAAAGAATAAAAAATAGGAATGGGGGTGTAGCTCAGAGGTTGAATGCCCCTGGGTTCAATCCCCAGTTCCACACACACACAAACAATTTTGAGTATAAGATGATGGGTGTTTGCTGAATGAATGACAAAGGCTCCTTAACAGATCCAGTTCAGGGTCTCCCATATTTTTGTAGCCTTTGATTCTTGCAACCAGAACCAACTCAATTCCTTTTGAACTTTAAAGGGAATATCCCTCCTTGAAGGCCGGGCCATGACTTAAGGAATGCAGCAGGCAACTGGGCAAAGGAGAGTGGATCTGCCAGCTGGTGCCCGGCCCGGCCCATGCTTGTATGCCCCCAAGTGTCCTGTGAAGTGCCCTTCCCCTGTCCCTGGAGTCAGGGACCCTCATGACTTTTCCCTCTTTATGGCTGATCTTAAGGTTCATTGGCATAGTCGCCTACATCACCATGACAGCTAGACACCTTTCTCTGGGCCTCTTGCAGCAGCTCCTGCAGCCTCGGAAATCCCAAGAATTGATGGGAGGAGGGGTGGTGGAGACTGACACCAAGCATTTGGTTCTGGAGAATTTCAGTATAAGGCAAGAAAACCTTAGGTGTGTTTCCCAGCTTCCTCCTGCACTGGTGTCTGTTCTGCCCCAGACATGGCCCTCTGGAACATCAGCAAGCCTAGGGACATACCTAGTTATGGCCAGCAGGTGGCACGTTGTATGGGCTGGGTGTGAGCCAAGCCCTTCTTGGGTCACAGACCTGTGTGCTGTTGCCCCCTGGTGGCTGGAGAAAGCAAGGCATGTGTTCACACCCTGGATGAGTGAGTTTTGCCTCCACCCCCAGCCCTTCCCACTCCAAACCAGCTTAAGCTGCCTTCATTTGGCAGCTCCTACCTGCCAGAGCTGTCCTTCTTGCTCAGCTAAGTGCTTGTCTCCTTCCCTTTTGGCCTGGCTTTCTATTTTTTTATGTACTCTCCATCCACCTCCTCCTCCACCCCAGGAGCAACAAGGAAAGCCAGTGTTTATTGGCCTCTTATACACTGTGAACTGTTTTAAGCACATTACATGTGTTAACTCATCTAATTCTCATACAGGTTCAATTAGGCGGATGCTGTTATCATCATCCTCATTTTGAAGGCAGAGAAACCAAGACTCAGAGAGATTAAGTCACTCAGCCTGGTTCCAGGGCTTATGTTCCTAATTACCACACTAGAGTGCCCCATGTTAACCCCCTTTCTAGGTGGCTAACTGGACCTATGACAAACACACAACATGGGATTAGCAGTAATGTTACAGGGCACATACTTAGCTCCGGTCTGAGTAGTTGCTTCATTTTCCAATGGAAAAAATGAAAAAAAGAAAAATGGCCCAGAACAGCGACATTAAGGGGTACCTAGTCACTGAGCATCCTTAAATTCGCATCTTCTGCTCATCTCAGCACTCCCTTACCTTCTGAATTCTGACCCAGAAAGCTTGTCCCTATAGAGGCCTCGGCCCTGACAGGCTGGGCTGGAAACCTTCCTGCTCTGTGCAGCCTCTCCCACCACTGGAGTCCTTTCTGTCCTGGTGAAAAGGGCACTTATCTGCCCACCCACCTGATCTTCCTTGGAACTGCCAGGACCTGGCTCTGTGCTTACGAGGCTTTTGGGAGGTGTTGTGGGGGATCCATAGATGGGCAAGCTTTTCAGCCAGTTGGTTTGTGAGTCCCTCTGACCTGCCCAGGTCTTCTTCCTGCCTGATCTTTTGTTTTCCAAAGTCCAGGCAGCCACCCTCTAGGAGGACAGGGCACCACACAGAAGCACGTGACAACAAGGCACCACCTGCACAGAACTAGTTTATTCAGTAGTATGGGGAATGGAAAAAACAACAACAAAACTCTACCATATTTACAGTAACAATCAAACTGTACAATCTGATGGTTAGTATCAAGTTAGCATCCAGCATCTTTGTATTTTCTTAAGTCAAGTCATCAGTAGTAAAAACCAGTTAAATTTTTAACCCTTTGCAGGAATTGCTAGGGGTAGGGAGAGGGCAGGGGGAGAATGCATGGCAGAAAACCCAGAGGCCAGCCTTCCAAAGGAGGAACAGGAACACTCTCCTGCCCGGAGCCTCTTTTTCTAGCCACCTGCTCCAGAAGGAAAGTCAGTGAAAAGTCCAAAATACATGCTTAAAGGGTGACTCAAATGAACAGCAGTGGCAAAACAGGAGAAGTGGAGCGAGGGGAAGGGCGTCAGGCCCCCAAGTCAGGGCTGCTGGGTGCACACCCAACCTGCGATAGCCACATCAGACCCCCTGGGACCAGACACGAACCCACCCCAACACAAAAAGCAAATAAATAAAAAATATATATTAACTCTCTCTTCACAGGGAGCTGGGGTGGAGTGAGGGACAAAGAGGAACAGGACCTGGTACTTTGAAGAAGAGAGCCAATTCCAAGAAGGGGTTAAAAATAGAACATGTCTCGGAGGCCATAGCGGGTCAGACAAAGTGGCATTTGTCTGATGGGGGGTAGTGGGTGAATGGACACTGGAACCCAGACTTGAAACCTGTGCTTGAAGCCCCTCGGGGCAACTGGGCCAGCTCTGTGCTTGTTCTTCCTCCAGGTCCTACCCACACGACAGCAAAGAAGCTCAACTTAACACACGACTGGCCTTCCCCTGGAGCGGGTCGGGCAGGAAAAATGAAGCACTTTGGGGTCAGCAAACTGAGCAAACGCCTGGGCTGCAGCACGCGGCCAGAGTCCAGGACAGGGAGAGGGGCTGGGCAGCCGGCCCCCACCTGGGGACGTAGGCTCCCCTTAAAACGTGTTCATGCAGCATTTGGGGGTCCAGGGGCGCTGAGTTCGTCTGCCCCTGGCCGGACAGGGCTTTTCCAGTTCCGGGGAGAGGCGCACAGGCGGGCGGGGAGCACCCTCGCCCCGCCCCTCGCCCACTGAGGCCTGCCTGGTGCAGCCTGCAGGGTCTGATGCCCTGGGCGCATGTGGCTTTGTCCTTTCCTTTTGGTGATGGCAAATGAGGGGCAGGCCCCCTAAGAGTCCCTCTCCTCCCAGAGGCACAGCAGATGGGAAACTGAGGAGAGGCTGGGAAGCATCCTGGGAGGTCCTATCCTCTTTGGGAAGGGAAAGGGGAGTCAGTTTCCAGCGTATAAAAAAAATTAATCCCTGAAGTCATGAAGAGTGGAGATCCTTTTTAAATTCCTTTTTTCTCTTTTCTGAAAAACTTTGTCTTGGAGATGTTGGCCCCAGGGGTCCAAAGTGCAGTGAGGGGGATGGCGGGGGAGGGAGTTGGCACTAGATGGCCTTAGGTGTAAGGCCCAGGCTCCTCAGATGGATGTTTCGTCGCTGCTGCGGGCGGGCGGTGGGGAGCAGGGGCAGGATAAAGCACAAGACAGGAGTGGGGGCATGAGCGCAGCCGGGTTAGGGAAGGGAGCCTCGGGACGAAGGAACCACCGGCCCAGGGTTAATGCAGGAAGTTAAAGAAGAGAAATCTGGAGAGGCAGGAAAGGAGAGTGACAGAAAAGGCAGACAGAGGGTTAGCTGGAGCAGACGAGACAGTGAGAAGCTTCCACCAGAGAAGGAAACAGAAAAGCAGCCCCAGCTCCCCACCTCCCTCACACAGCCCTGGGCTGGGCTGAGCCATGTAAAGCCCTGGGGGCACTGTCCCCCACCCTGGGGCACCCTGGTTTCTAGGCACATCAAGAAGTTGCACTGTGCTCAGCCCACTTCTCCTGACTGCCACCCAGCTAGCCTGGGGAGGCCCAGAGGCAGCTCTGCCCCAGCTGGGACCTCTGGGGGTGACATCCTGACCCGCCCACCGGCCCCACTCACTCGGAGCCTGAAGAATCCTCATCCACCGTGCCCGCCTTGATGCTCATGGCGATGGGCATGACCCCGTTCAGCTGCTCCTGGAGACTCTGCCGGGGCGGTGGGCGGGGAGGGGGTCCGCCCCGGCTGCCCTCGCTGGCAGTGGAGCCCCGAGAAGACCCGGTGCCCTGCTCCA
The DNA here is from genome assembly GCA_004027185.1 of Glis glis. Lineage (NCBI taxonomy): Eukaryota > Metazoa > Chordata > Mammalia > Rodentia > Gliridae > Glis > Glis glis. The sequence goes on from PVJS01017323.1 coordinate 6,481, forward strand.
GGGGCAGCCGCAGGAGGCTGCTCTTCTCGCTGATGGTGGGCAGACACTTCTTGAGGATACCTGGGGCCGGGAGGGCAGCACCGTGAGGTGTGGGCGGGAGAAGCAGGGTGTCTGAGAACCCCAGCAGCCGCAGGCAGGGCCGGGTGAAGTATTAGGCTGCTGACCAGGGGACGTGGTGAGGGGTCCCACTCACCTTTGTGAGGCTGGGCAGAAGGGCCTGGGAGTGGGCCCAGGGACCCCTCCCGAGACAGGGCGTCTCCATTCTCCCGTGGCCGCTCAGCAGGGACCCCACTGCCACTACTCTCCTTTGCTGTGGTCCCAAAGTCTCCTGGCCAGGGGGCCTTCCCAGACCCTGGGCCCCCATCTGGTAGGGAAAGGAAATAGATGAAACCCAGAGAAGGAAGACAGCCAGGAAAGCCGCCACCCAGTCCTGCTTCCCAAGAAGGCTGGGCCTCTCGGGCTCCCACTGCCCCCCAAAGGCCATAGCCCTGGTGCTGGCCCACCCTTGGGGGTGCTGTGCAGGGGCAGTCTCTCCGCTCCAGGCCCCAGCAGGCTGTCCCAGCCCTGCTCGCCAGGGAAGGCGGCCTCCTCCTCCTCCTCTTCCTCCTCCTCGCTGTCTGACGAGTGGGTAGAGGCATAAGAGCCGCTCTGGTCATCTTCCAGGGACAGGTCACTGTCAGAGTCCGTGTCGGGATCTGGGAGGTCAGGGACGGATCACAGCCGGCCCACCTGTCTCAGCCCACCCTCAGCAAGAGCCAGGCCCCTGCCCACTGGGCGGCCAAGGCCTTCCGTCCTCACCATGCTGTTGGTCTTGACCTTCCAGGAACAGGCCTCCTGGGTCCCCCAGGCCAGGGGGCCCTTGGCCAGGGTTCAGTGCAGACTCCTCCCTAAGAAGACAAGAGCATGCTGGTGGGCTCAGCTCAGCCCTTGCCCAGATCCCCTCCTCTCCCCTGGGATCCCCAGTTTCTGCCTTGCCTCCCTCTCTTCCTGCTTCTAATTCAAGCTGCCACCTGTATTGGCCAGTGTGTGCCACACAGCTCCTAGCAGCTGGGGAAACCCAAGGAGGGCATACATGGCCCTCCTCCCCTCCTTGGCCCTCCCATGTCCGGGGCTCACCTCAGCAAGAAGGGGATGTAGCTGGGCTGGCTCTTGCCTGAGCGGCTGGCACTGTGCAGAGAGCCGGCTGAGTCTCCATAGGGCTGGTACAGCCGCCCATCTGCATAGGGGCTTGGGCAGTTGTAGGACTAGGCAGGAGACAAACACATCAGTACATGGGGGAGTAGGAGGGTTGGTGGCCCCAGGCTAGGAAGTGGAAGGGTACAGGGAACTTGTCCTAGGTCCTACCTCCCGCATGCCCAGATCTTTCTTAATTTTCCCCCAATACTGGGGATTGGAACCAGGGGCACTCCACCATGGAGTTACGGCCCCAGCCCTATTTATTTATTTATTTATTTTTGGTACTGGGAATTGAACCCAGGGACATTCTACCTCTGAGCTACACCCCCAGCCCTTTTTATTTTGACCCTTGCTAAGTTGCTGAAGGTCTCACTAAGTTGCCTAGGCTGGCCTTGAACTTGCATTCCTCCTGCCTCAGTCTCCTGAGTCACTTGTCTACATGCCCAGGCCTTAAAGAGGGAGGCCCCACATCTCTGCTGTCCCCATGTGGGGGCCTGGTAGAGGCCAGAGCTCTGCCATAGCTGTGAAGCCCTGTGCATGGACTTGCTGGATAAGGGCTCATTGGTAAAAGGGTGGCACAGGGAACTGTCTCCTGAGAGCATCCTGGGAGACAGGATTTTTTTCCCTTTTTGGTGGTACTGGGGATGAAACCCAGAGCACTCTTCTCTGAGCTACACCCCTAGCCCTATTTCATTTGTTATTTTGAAACAAGGTCTCGCTAAGATACCTGAGATCCTCCTGTTTGGGAGGATCAGTACTTCCAAGTACTGAGATTACAGGTGTGTGCCAACATGCTCAGCTCAAGATGGGAAATTTACTACAATTCATGAGGGGTTCTCAGGTGCAGGGCATTCATTACTTGACTACCTGTCTCCACCCCCACCTCCCCAAGTCAAAATCCTACATCCACTCAACATTTCTTCCCCAGGCCACACGCAGCACCTCGCCCCCCACCCTTCCAGGAAGGTATGTGGAGATGGAGAAAAGAAAGGACAGTGGGGCAAAAAGTAAGAGGACAGGCCCCTTGAGCTTGCCTCTCCCTTCCTCCACCAGGAGCCTCCACCCCTGTGATCCCCGGCACCCTCACCGAGGTCAGGGTGGACTTGGTGGTCAGAGCGGGGTCAGGGCTGGGCTTGCGGCTGCAGGCAAACTTCAGTGCTTTCCGGACCTCCTTGATAAGCACCACGTAGGAGAGGAAGATGAAGGGGCCCTGGCAGGCAGAGGCAGCAACTGTCTGGGCGTATTCAAGCTCCCCTCCACCAGGCTTCCCTACCCTCAACACAGGCCGGGCCAGGTACCTGGACACAATTGCAGGCGGCGAAGAGGTAGTGGAAGAGGAGGGTGTCGCTGTTGACGGAGAGCAGGGCCAGCAGCCAGGCGGCGCTCAGAAACAGGAGGACAGCAAAGGAGGGCCTCAGGCCAGATCTGGGGAGCAGGGTGGTGTGTGAGCTCGACCTGAGGGCCTTCTGCACCAATGCCCGCCCTGTGCCCAGGCAAACCATACTCACACAGGGCCTTTCTTCTCAAAGCCCTGTCGCTGGGCAGCACAGGACGCCCGGGCTGCCAGAATGTACAGGAATACACTCATCTGGTCAGGGGAGAGAGACATGAGGGCCCAGAGAGGACAGACAGTTTCTGCTCCTCCCTGGGGTCTAGCAGGCTTGGTTCTTCCTAAAGGGGACCCAGAGAAACACTCTACCTGCTCACCCCAACTTGCTAGTGCTTACCGAGACGGCGAAGGCCACAGGGCCAGCAAAACTCCATATGAGCGTATCATAGATGGACAGCCAACAAAAGTCAGGGTTTCCATATCCCTCAGGGTCCAAGCCTACAGCTAGACCTGGAGCAAGGGAAGGGGGTTAGGGTGTGGGAAGCAGGGCTGTAGGCAGGCGAGTTCCCAGGACCAGGCGTGAAGCAGGCGGAAGGTTCCGCTCACCATCTGTGCACGCCCTTCTCCAGGAAGGGGACCCAGCCTCCACATGGGGGCTCAGGGACTGGGTTAAATCATAGGAATACCTGGGATAGAGGGATGTGAGTCTCAGGGCCCAGGGGCTTGGGGGAATGAGGCGTAAAAGTGAACCTCAGGCTTGGGTACCTGTGATGAAGGCGGGTACACCCCAGCCCAGCATGTAGTAGAAACGCATGGGGCCTGTGTTGACGTCGCGCACCTCTGTGAGCGCCCGGTACAGGTGCAAGGCCTCCAGCAGAGCCCAGGAGAAGGTGCAGAGATACAGGAAGTGCAGCAGGATGGCAATGACTGTGCAAGCAAACTGAGGGCAGGCCACCAGGTGAGTGACCAGGGCGCAGCCAGGGCGGGGAGGGGGGGCGGGGGGGGTTCCACCCGGGTCAGGCAACAGGGAGGGCTTGGTGATGGAGGAAGCCTGGGCAAAAGGCAGGGATCTCTCAGATGCTGGGACATTCAGGGGGAGCTAGAAGAGGAAACCATGGGCCAGGTGCTGGGCTGGGCTCTTCCCAGACTCAATGCTGCAGGGGTAGTTTCTCCAGGGATCCTGAAAGGGCCAGAAGTTGGGGAGGTCCCTGCGGGAGGGGGTGTCTTACAGGGAGGTCAGCCTGGTTGATTCCCAGGAGGAAGACCAGCTGTGCCAGGCCCAGGGAGGCCGTAAGGTTGCGCCGGATGCCGTGCTGGTTGGAGCGCAGGGCACGCAGGAGAGTGAGGAAGAGGAAGGTGAGCAGCAGGGCAGCCAAGGTGACCCCCAGGGCCACGTATGTCAGTGTCTTCAGTGGCAGGATCTCCCCATTCTGCAAGGTGGGTGGCAGGGAGACAAGGGAATGAGGAGGGGCAGGGCCTGAGCACCCAGCCCTGGGCCCCCACCCTGGCTCCGTGCTGCCCCCTATGGGTCCGACCTCTCGCCGGGACACGTCCATGAGCACTGCGAAGCTTGTCATGTGGTTGCACTGGCAGCTAACATGGCTCTCGTTGCGGAAGACGACTTCGCAGCCTCGGGCTGACCAGCCGCCCGTCCCACTGACCCTGCATGCAGAAGGCAGGCTTGGGTCAGGGAGGGGGCCTGGACTTCATCCCAAATCCTTGGAGGGGGAGGGGTGGGGGGCAGGCTCACAGGATTGAGTGATTCCAGAAGACACAGATGGGCTTCGTCCGTTCCTCCGTCTCCAGCAGCCGGAACTGCACTGTGACGGGCTTGTCCAGGGCACGCGGCAGGAGCTCCTCGTCATCATGGACACTGATGCTCACCACAGGCGTGTTGATGACTGGGCGCTTGGGGACTCTGATGGGGGGGATTGGGTGCCCAGTCACCATGGCAGCCATGTGACTGGGAGACATCCTTATCACCAGAAGATGCCCATTCCTGGCCCTCCAAACCTCAGCTCACCTTCCCACCCCCACTGCCACCTGCCTGGTCCCCAGCCACTCACCTCAGGCTGCGCTTGTCCGGGTCGTAGTTGTGGGGCAGTAGCCCAGCCAGGGTGCGGTAAATGATGACGCTGGCCACAGCCTCTCCCTGGCTCAGCTCCGGGTGCCGCCGCTGCCGCCGCGCCAGCTCCTCAGGTTCCTGGGCCTCTCCGGGGCCAGCGGGCCTGACTACAGGCGGCATCTCTGGAAGAGGAATGCTGCTGAGCTCAGCCAGGTCCTGCCCTCTGTGCAGCCTGCACAATGCTCTGGGGTCTGCCTTGGTCCACCCATGGCCCACTGACCTCTGAAGACAGACTCAGGCAGAATGACCGTCGTCTCCAGGTCTGGAGGCCGCTCTCCACGCAGTGCCTCGTAGCGGGGCAGCTTGGCCCCAGCAAAGTTCCCCTTGTCCAAGCGCACTACAGAGATGACTGGGGGGGGGGGACAGGGTGGAGCACAGGTGAGGCAGAGGCCCCCCCCGCGAGTGATGGCTCTTGAGGGGATTCTCTCTGCAGCCCCTCCCCGCCCCAGGTGGCAGCCTCACCAATGTTGGGTGTGACGATGGTGAAGGGGCTTAGGTAGGTGTGCCGCATGTTCTGGGCCAGGGCGCTGGCGTAGGCTTCATAGTGCTGCAGCAACCAGGCTGTGCCACCCTCTGTCTGCTGTATCAGCTCCCAGTGCCGCTTGTTGGCTGCGTCCAGGAGGGCACTGCCCACCCGCAGCAGATTCTGGGGGTGGGCATGGTCACAGTGGCATATGCTTGCACCCCACACCTGTCACTCCACCACCAAGCCCCAGCCTGTGCCTAGACAAACCCTGTTCCCCATCCACATGCCCTTCCCTAAGCGCTCCCCGCTGCCTCCAGGAACCCCAGGTCATTAGATGCTCTGCCTCTAACCTTTCCTCTTCACTCTCTAAATTAGAGCTCTCCAACCCCTGTGCCTCAGTCTCTTGCGCACCCTGCCTGACTCCCTGGGAGGAATCAGGATACTGAGTGCTCCAGCCCTTGGCACTGTGGGCAGACCCCTGCTCCAGGCCAGCGTGTGCCTCAATATAAACAGTATTTCCTGTGTCACCTGAATGTGATAACAGGTTGGGAAGGAGACCTCTGAATGACCCACAAGCTGCACCATGGCTCCTGGGATCTCATGGAGGCCTCATGCCAGAGGTGAGCTCCCCAATGTTGGGGGTAACCCCCTCTGCTGCCCAGATTACCAGGAGCAGGCTCACTCCCCGTAACCCCTCGCCCCCAGCCAGCCAGCCCGCCCTACCTACTCCAGGCCCCACCTCAGTGAAGTGCACGTCTTGCGTGGCGGACAGCCCGAAGCCCCGCTGTGAGCTCTCATGGGCTAGCAGTCGTGTGGCCAACTGGTAGGCCACCTTGACGTCGCTGCCAAAGTAGCCAGCTGTGTGCTGTGTGGCGTTGCGCAGGAGCAGGGCCAGCCGCTGGGAGCGCCCGGAATCCAGACCCGACTCATTCCGCTGCAGCCGCTCAGCCTGGACAGAAGGGGTGTGTGTGTGTCAGGAGGGTGGGAATTGTGACTCTGGAGTAACAGGGCCTCAGGAAGAGAGAGAAATGGCTTTCCAGGTGGGGCCCCCAGAAACACAGAGGATTTCAGAATTCCCTTTCTTGAAGATGGGGAAAGGATGAGAAAAAGGAGGGGAAGGAGATGGAGATGGGGGTCTACTTACGAAACCCTTCAGCTCTGAGAAGGTGACTGATGTGCAGTTGAAGAGGTTTGGGGGGAGCCACCCCCTGTGCTCATCGCAGTGGCGCACAGCAGTCCCTGGGGGGAGGAAGCCAAGAGGGCTGGCCTCATGGAGACACCCAGGAAGACCCTGAGACCTGGCTGAGTTCTGCTGGGAGCCAGAAGCAATAGACAAGCCACCAAGGGCCTTGCCCTCCTACAGCCCAGGTGAAAATAGATAGACAGGTATAAAACACCAGAGCCAAAAATCTCTGCAAGAGCTGTCTAAGCAAGGGCCACGGAGCACAGGAGTATGGGCGTAGGACCTCCTTGAGCCCCCACACATTACGGTCCCTCTCCAGGCACACATTACTGTGTGCCCTCTGCCACTCTCTGCCTATGAATTCTGCTCATTGCCAGTCTAAGGACCAACGCCAACCCCAACATCCCCTACTCCCCAGACCGCCTGTCCTGGTGTGGCATAACTCCAGTACTGGGTGATGGGAACCCTGTGTGATTCGTCTTTGACTCCCTAGTGCCTAACAGACTTCTCGGCCCTTCTGTTCAGAATCTAAGATGCCAGCGCTCCTGGGCAACCTTGGGAGAGGGGCAACAGTGAACCAAGGAAGAAGGGACATGGAGTCTCCTGGACCTGGAGGCCAGAAAGTGCAGTCCCAGAATCTGCAGCTGGGTACTTCCTACCCTCACCCAGTGACAGCAGAGGATGTAGTAGACTACATCCCAGGCTATTAGTACCTACCAAAGGAGCCTCTGGGGCAGGGGGCAGCAGCAGGCAGCCCAAAGCGGGTGCGGGGCCACCAGATCCCAGCCTCGATGGCCCGTGGGCAGCTGTCGTAATTCACTGCAGGGAAGAACACATGGTCACTAGGAGCAGCTCTCTCTCTCTCTCTCTCTCTCTCTCTCTCTCTCTGTCTCTCTCTCTGCAGCTCTGCCCAGGCTTCCTGACCCTCCCCTGGCACCCCCAGGCCTGCGGTCAACCCCATCCTGGCCTCCCTGGGACGCAAGCACTCAGCCTAAGAGCCCCACCTTCGCAGCCATTGGTGGTGACCTCAGCAAAAGGGTTGTCGCAGCGATCACACTGGCGCCCAATGACACCAGGCTTGCATGGACACTGGCCATCCTCAGGGTCACAGACTCTGGATAAAGAGCCCGTTGGGTAGCAGTCACACAGCAGGCAGGTGGGGCTGCCAGGGGGCCGGTAGTGATTCTCCTGGGAGGGAAGAGAAAGGACAGGGATCACTGGCCTGGGCTTTTCCCCGGATGCTCATGAATCATTTTAGCTGTGGCCCCTCTGGAGAGAGGCTCCCTGACCTCAAGTCCCCTCAGGAGCAGCATTTGAAATACTTAACAATTGGTAGTGATTTGAAATTGAACCCAACAGTGAGATACCAAGAAATCAAAACAGGCTGCAAACAACCGGTACAGCCAGCCCGGGCTCACTGGTTAAATATTGGTCCTGGGTCCCCCTGCCCAACACATGAAGATGAAGAGCTACCTGCCCATTAAAGCAAAGGCCCTCATGGTCCCCAGCACTCTGCAGGAAGGTCCATCTCCACCACCGCCCCTCCAGGGCCTAGGAGGTGCAGGACAGAGACAGAGGCAACACAGTGGGGGTTTGGTTGGGGATGTCACCTTGCAGTGGCACTCGCCGCTTGTCTTGTTGCAGTCTGGGTCAAAGCCTTTGCTGACGTCACAGTTGCATGGGCCACACGTGGGGTGTCCCCACCAGCCACGGGGGCAAGGCTGGTCAATCCTGCAGAGAGAAACCAGGAAGGCATGAGCTCCCTTGGCCACTCCTCCCTGCTGCAGCCACATGTGGCCGTTCTGACCCTGGCTGCAGCTCAGCCAGGCTGCCAGGTCTCTGAGGGACACACCAGCAACAGGCAGCAGCCACTGAGACCTGCCGCATGCCCGGGCCCACTTACCTGGTCTCACAGTATGGCCCAAGGTAATTTGGGGGACACTCGCAGGTGTAGCCGTGTGGGGCACTGGGCTTGCGGGTACAAACAGACTGGTGCTCACATGGGTTCAGGTCACACACGTTAGTACAATTGTCACCATAATAACCTGGGACAAGAAGGACCAGAAAGGCTCAATCCCCGCCCTCCCCTGCCTGGTACTGTCTTCCATCCAACTCACTTCTGTCCACTTCCTTCCACTCTGAGCATCGTACCAGCTGGCCATGGCTGTGCAGCATAGGAGACAAGGGCTCAGAGAGGTGATGTGACTGGCCCAGGTCACACAGCAGAGCCAGAGTGAGACCCCAGGCACCTGCCAACCTGCCCCATTCCCTGGGATCCCTAGCATACCTGGATCACAGCTACAGGAATAGCTGTCCCAGTCGTTGCTGCAATAGCTGTTGGCAGGACACGGGTTCGAGTCACAGGGGTCTGGCAAGCTGCAGCCTGGCTCCACGTTGATGCTCTCCCCACGGTTGGGATCCAGACTGCTAACACCGTCCAGTGTCTCGCTTACCCGCACACCCTGCAGGGAGGGACAATGTTGGCCCTCAGGGGAGCAGGGCTCCAGGTGGCCATGGGGATGGGAGGGCAGGGGACAAGACTCACCTGCAAACATCCCCGGAAGCCACGGGCCACACCACTGGCTGGCCCTGGCACTCCCCCCACTGTAACGTTGCTCAGGTGCAGCCCATGCAGCCGGGGGCCCAGGTTACCCTCTGCCCTCTGCTGCCCATAGTCAAAGGACAAGATGGCATGGCCAGGGCCCCCGCTGGCTCCCAGTGCCAACTGTGCATGGTGCCAGTCACCGTCGTTGGCCCGGCCTGGCTCCAGACGGAGAGATGAAGCCTGGAGCCCTGTGCCCTCCACGCTCAGCACCACATGGCCCTCCCGAAGCTGGCATGGGAGGAGAGGAAGCAGGGTCAGCAGACTGTTTCAGACGGCTCTTCTTCCAACCCCCTGACCCCGTTCCTGGACCACTAAACACAAACTGCTGCCCACTGTGACCAGAGGAAATTATATTATTTCCCTGTAGCCCAATAGGTGGCAGCATTGGCCCTCCAAACTAATCCAGCTACCCCAAGAGAAGACCCTGCCCAGCCTCTGCCTGGCCCCATGGAGGACACAGAGGCCCTGGCCTGCCCCCCCCCACTGCCACCCCCTCTCCCACCACCTCCCGGCATCACCTGTAGGGTGATGGTGCTGCGCCCCCTGGTGACAGCCTGCAGCAGGACACCGTTGGCCTGGCGTGTACGGAACATGAGGCTGAGGTGCCAGGGCTGAGAGATGGGCAGCGAGAGGCCATGCCAGGCCACCAGGCTGTTGCCTAGGAAGTGCTGGGGATTGGCCATTTCTGGGAAGGCAGATGAAGGTAGACTGAAGGGCGGAGCCGTGGAGTGCCCGGGGGAATGATGCTCTGTACGGTGGCTCCATGAGGCAGGGCGCTGCCTCTCTTGCGCCCACTCCCCTCGTCAGCCCTGCCCTCCGGAGCATTTACCTGTCCTGGGCCCGCCCCACGCTGTGCCCAGGCCTGCCTCTGACTGGGCCCTTTGTCTCCCGTGCTACCCTCTCAGGGCTCTGCCCAGACATGCTCTCCACCCACAGCTGAGCTCTCTGCACCCTGCCCAGTGCCTGCCCCAACCCTGCTAGTGTCCCGGCCCCTGGCAGCTGCCCTGCCTACCCTGGGTACAGCTCTTGCCCCCAAAGCCTAGGGGGCACTCGCAGCTGAATGCATCCCATTGGTTCACACAGGTGCCCCCATTGTGGCAAGTGTTGCTGTCACACACATTCTTCTTTGTGGGGCAGCCTGGAAGGGAGAGAAGGGTGCTCAGTGACCCCGGGCTGGGGCTCCATTGAGAAAATCCACAGCGACACCTGGAGAAGCCTTCAAAATGCACACAGGCTGGCGTCCCCACGCCAGGCACAGCCTCTCCTTTCCGCATTGGGCTCCCAGCCTCACCCCAGGCCCCCTTACCAGGCACAGTGCCATTGTTGGCAATGAAATCGGCCATGTCTACATGCCGGCTGTCCACCTGCAGGTTCCTCATACAGCCCACGAAGTGCCGCATGCGGACAGGGAAGCTCTCGGGCAGGTCGGGTACCCCACCCAGGAGCAGGGGCCCTGTCAGATCCAGAGACCTAGGGAGCAAAACAGTGGCGATGTGAGGGTGGGTTGGAGTGCTGGCTCTTCTCTCCCTGTGCCCTGCCACCTGTCCAGAGAGAGGAAGGGCCTGGGCAGGAGGCCAAAGGGTCCTGTAGAATAGAGCCAGGGAAGGGAGCCCCCGGCCCAGGCCGCTCTCACTCATACCCACCTCTCCCTCCCCACACAGCCCCAAAGGCCTTGCTCTAATTCCCCCACTATCAACCACTGCCCCCCAGGGCTGGGAAGGGCAGAGGAAACAGGCGAAGGGAGGGCCTCTCTGGCTTGGTTCCTCCTTCAGAGTCCCCTGAAAGCACTCTCTCCACCTGCCCTCCCTGCACCTCAGCTCTCCCCATCCCCTGCTCACTTCTTGCTGCCACCCTGGGTGCCCTGGGCAGCACAGGAGTAGTTGCCAAGCACAGCTCCGAAGCGCAGCGCCACACCTGTATCACAGCCATCCACAGTCACCACGGCCACCTTTTGCTCAGATGGGCCCTGTGGGAGCCCTGTCTGGCCCAACAGTGGCTGTGGACAGAGAAGGGAAGCAGTGGGCAAGGAGCCCATCAGGTTCACGGACCAGGCACAGAGACACACCAGAGGACTTCTGCACCTTTGTGTACACCTACGAACACGTGCAGCACTGCCCAGTGGGGTGGGGATGCCCCAACAAGGCAGCCTGTTCCCACCCACCCCCTCCCTCCCTGCCAGAAATGCCGCCCAGGTCTACATGGGTGCAGGCCAAGAACAGAACCCTTCAGCTCGTCTGTCCCCCTCCCACACCCACCTTATTGAAGTACTTCAGCTGCACCGTGTGCCACTGGCCATCACTGACCCCTCCAGGCACAAACGGGGACACCGTGGTGGTGGACTCTCCTGGGGAAAGGACCAGTTGAGCTGCGACCAGAAGCAAGTTGGGGATGGTGGGGGTGGGGGGTGCCCAGGGTTGGGGCTGGGCTCAGGTTTGTCCGGGAGAGTGTGTGGCTTGGGGTCGGGGCTGTGAGACACAGGGCGTTGGGGAGCTGGGCAAGGACAGGGGGCAATGGGATCACCTGCGGAGAAGGTGAGCTGGACCTGCTCCTGGATCACCTCAAGGGCCACAAAGTCATGCTTCTCGTTGAAGCGCCCATTGTACAGGAGCAGTCCATTGCGCTCCTTCGTGGCAAACCTGCACAGGAGTTGGGGGATTGGGGCAGGAAATGGGTGCCAGCACTCCAGCCACCTAGACAGCCCCCAACCCTGCCTAGAATCCTCCAGACTGTGGGCCAGGGCGTCAGAATGTGGAGGAGGGGCCCAAACCAGAACCCTGGCCTCCTGGCTCACATGGAGCTGTGGGACAGATCAGGATTCAGTGGAGGAGCTGAAGATTCCAACATCAGATGGGTACAGTCAGCCAGCAAAGTTCACGGGCGACTCCAGGCGGAGGCCGGCTCTGCCACCCACCTGCTCCCAGCACTTAGGCTGCCTGACCTCTCACTTTGTCCACAGAATGGGAGGTGCCCCAGATCCCCACGGTGCCCGGAACCCAGCGCCCAGCCACTCACGAGAGGGCCAGGGTGAAGTGGAAGCGCTGGCGCAGGCCGCGGAAGGTGACGAAGGAGCGAGCGGGGAAGCTGCGCGTGGTCACTTGGCAGTAGGGTTTCTCGAAGTCCCCAGATGGGCAGTCACACTTGAAACCGCCCACTAGCAGGTTGACACAGGTGCCTCCATTCTTGCAGACACCTGGGGTGCAGCGGCCTGAGCGGGCACTTACCTCACAGTGCTCACCTGGGCAGGAGGAAAGGCTGGGTGAGGACCAAGGCCCTGATTGGGGGGTAGAGGACCTGGGGCTCCCCACAGTAATCTCTCATGGCTTCTGGTGACCCCCCAAACTCTCCAGGCATCCCCACTTCCTCTCGAGCACCCATCTTCTCTGATATCTGTGATACCCTTCCTGGGTGCTGTCCGGCACCATGCCATTCTCATCACAGCTCCACACACTGGCTGTCCCTGTGGGACCCCTGTTTGGGCTTCATGGGCACAGGCCTGCTGGGCCTCTGGTCCTGGCAGTCTTTAGGGTCATGCTTGGGATGTTTTGGCCCCCACCGGGGTAAATGTGCAGGGAGGGGAAGCCCTCTCTGCCCCCACACTGGTGCTTTTGTCCCTGTCAGGCATGGAGAGATCCCGTTTCCTCCCCTGGGGATGGGACCAGGCTTCCGCTTGGATTTGTCTGAATTATGGGGTGGGGGAGGGAAGCTGGAGACTCCCCCAGGAATGCAGGAGAGCTGTCCCATCCTGAGCTCCGGGGTCCAGGATCCCTGTGCACTCGGTTAACCTGGAGAGTGGGGACCTGAGCTGAGGGATAGATGAGGATTCAATGGAGGAGCTGAAAATTCCAACAACATCAGATGGGAAAATCCACCCCTCTCTCTCCCTCCCCATCCCGATTCTAGAGATAGGTTCTCAGCTCCTGTGCCTAGTGACTGGCTCTTGTTTCCATGGAAACTGTTGTTCGCCTATTCTAAGCCCCCTCCCCATCCTCCCGGACAAAGACTCCCCTCCCCTCCTCCAAGCCCGCCCCTCCCCTCCCCCCACCCCCAACAGCAGCAGAGAAGAGTCAAGTCTGGCAAGTTCTGGGCAGGAAGATGCAGTGGGGTTGGTAGTGGGCCTGCATGGCTCTGTAGGACAGGGAGGAGGCCTGGGTGGGGAACAAGACTCATCCTAAGGAGAAGCAGCAGCCTGCCAGCAGGGGTCAGGACACAGAGTAGAGGCAGTGAGCACCCTGAGAGGCCAGGGAAGGAGGTATAAGGCCCTCGGGTCACAGGCACACAGGGAGGCAGCGATGGAGCCATTCCGTACAGGGCTTCACAGGCACAATGTCCTGCTGAGACACCCCATCTCCAATCCCTCCAGGCTCCCAGATCCTCCATGCCTTCCCCTCAATGCCTGGGGAGAAAAGTGCTGTTAAAACTCACTTAGCAGGGCGGGGGTAGGTTCTAGGCCTAGCCTCACCTCTACTGAGCTGTAAGACAAGACCTGAAGTCACCCCTTCTCAGCATTCCCTTAAATCAAAGCCAACACTTTCCACAGTCCAGCTCTTTCCGTTTGTCACATTAATTGAATTAATTCTCACAACCAACTTTTGAGCTAAGTAGTTTCCTTAACTCCATTCTAAATTACCACGGCCCAGAGGCATTGAGTAACTTGCCCCTGGTCACACAGCTACTAGCCGCAAAGCTGGAATACACGCCCAAGCACAGCGCTGCCCTGTGTGCGAGCTCGCACAGCGAGGAGGGCTCCTCATTCTGCTTCCACAATAGGTTGTCAACGGGTAATGGGGTTTTTGAATGCCCGGTGTGACTGTACCTTACTCTGGCAATGAACACGGCAGCCCCTACCCTTCGCCTGACTCGTGCTTGCCCCAGCACCAGCCCTCGGGGCCGCCCTCGGTCCCCTCCTCGGCTCACCTGTGTAGCCGTCGCGGCAGAGGCAGGTGTAGCCGCCCTCGCGGCTGCGGCAGCGCCCGTGGGGGCCGCAGGGCCGTGAATAGCAGAGGTCCACCTCGGTCTCACAGTAGTCGCCGGTGAAGCCGGGCGGGCAGCGGCAGCGCAGCCCCCCGACGGGGTGGATGGGCCGGAAGAGCACGGAGGAGGAGACGATGAAGGGCGCGGAGGAGTCGAAGCGCAGCACCGACACGCAGCGCATGTAGTTCTCGCAGGGCTCGCGCAGGCAGATGTTGTCGTCGAAGGGCAGCACGCGCTGTGCAGAGATGGCCGTCAGCAGGCTGCGGTTGAGGTACAGGCGCTCCTGCAGGTCCTCGGAGGGCAGGAAGGGCGGCCCGCCCCCGGGCCCCGGCGGCTGGCCCACCGACAGGCTCACGTTGAGGATGTGGCCTCCGGGGGCATCCGTGTCCCGCTGCACGTTGAAGACCACCACGTGGTCCGGCGGCGTGGCCAGCGTGGCCGCCACCGCCTGGATGAAGAGGCCCAACAGTGGTGACAGAAAGCGCTCAGGCGACATATCCTCCAGGCGCAGCGTGATACTGTGCGTGAGCATCTCGTCCGTGATGATGGTGACGCGCAGCGCGCACTGGGCCGTCACGCTGTGCACGCCATCTACAAGGAGGCGACAGGGGTCAGCGCAAGTCTTCCGATGAGGAGGACAGGAGTACCAAGGCACAGACCCACCGGGGAAGAGGTGTGGGGCAGGCCCGGCGCAGGAGCGTCGGGAAGAGGAAGCCAATGGGGCAGAAATCCAGCCTGCATGTCCCGGGAGCCTTTTCTAATTGGCATAAAGGTGCTCAGTGAGACAAGCCACTAATGGGCAAGTCACTCCTTGAGGAACACCCCCCCCCAGGTGCTTAGGAGAGTGAGATTTGCAGAAGTTTTCTTTGCATACTTTCCCAGTACCTTCTGTTGTGAAGCATGACACCTTTGAAGGTTTGTGGGGTTTTTTGTTTTGTTTTGTTTTTGCAGTACTGGGGATTGAGTCCAGGGTACTTCTACCACTGAACTACATCCCCAGATCTTTTTATTTTGAGACAAGGTCTCTCACTAAGTTGCCTAGGCTAGCCTTGAACTTGTGATCCTCCTGCCTCAGCCTCCCAAATGACTGGGATTACAGGTGTGCACCATCACACCTCACTCATTTGTGCATCTTTCCCTGCTCAAGCCAGAGGCCATGCTCCCTTATGTGAGACTTGGGCTTCCTTGCACGGGAACCTGACTTTGTCCTTTGCTTACTTCTCTATGGGGCCCACAGTACCATGAAAGACCAACAAACATAATCCCGCCTGCTCCTCTACGTCTCAACATTACCATGCTCCTGACTCTGACTGCCCCCCCCACAAACTGCCCCAGGTAGAGAGTGGGAGGTGAACTGGGTCAGTGGGCCATCTGGTCCCCCTCCTACTGAGCCCCATGGCTGCTTAGGCGCAGGCCCGCTATCCCCATGACAACACCCCACACAAAGCATTCTTCCCGCCCAACTCTCCAGGCTGCTGCTGCGGGTAGCCTGGGGGATCCCACCCTAGGAAATCCAGCTGAGCCACCCTAACCGGTGGTGGCACCGCCCACTGCTCCATGCTGGATAAAGCCCAAGTTAGGGTGGAAGGCCTGGACAGCGATGGAAGAGCCTGGGCAGCTCCCCCCTAGAGACCCCAGATCCCCACCGGGCTGGTCTTTCCTCTGAGGCTTCTAGCTACTCATTGCCCACTCGATTCACTGACTCACCACACCACACCCAAATGCCTGCAGTTCCCCCAGGCGACACACTCGCTTACAAACAGCTACATACTGACACACTTGCTGTTGTCTCACTCCACCCACACACCTGAAGCCCAGAAATACCATACACACCTGAATGTGTGTACACATGGGAATGGATTTTATTAAACTCAAAAATGAAAGTCGGGGGTCACAGGGAAGGGGAAGTGGCTTGGCCAGGCTATAAGGGATACTCATATTTTTGTTTAGTCCAATGCCTTATACATAGTAGGTGTGCAGTAAACACTAAGATGCTGATGAGAATCTATTCAGTCTCTATAGTGAAAAAAATGGTCTTTAAAACAGTAGGAGAGGCCTCAGATGCAGAAAAGGACACCCAAGCAGGAATGGGGCTGGAGCCAGTGCTTCTGGGGTGGCATGGGAATGGGAGAGGGATATGGGAATATATTCTTGGTTGCATCTGCTGGAGGTGACTGACTATCCTGGCAGCTTAGCTGAGCAGGGCAGACTGAAGGCAGACACCCCTCAGCCATGCCCTCAGCTCACTGCCCGCCTGCCCCCCAGCCTCACTGCCCTGGTCTGCCTGCTCTCACCAGCAAGCCTGCTGTCATCACTCATTTCTGGTTCTCCAGCCTGCAGAAGCTACTGCTCAGGCTATTTCTTCCTACCTGGTCTACTTGGACACCAGTGTTCAAGTCTTCTAACCTGCCCTGAGATCGCCAGCTCCAAGAACCCTGCACAGACTTATGATCAGGCTCCACTTGCTTCCTTCTTTCAGACCCCCCTGCACTTGGGCCCAGAGTTGCTGCAGCTGGGCTGCAGTGCATCTGCCCATTGGTTCCTGGATGGGATATTCCCTCCAGGCAGAAAGCAAACCAGGATTCCACACACACTGCTCCTAACTCATTTAGGGAGGGGAGGGGCTGACAGAGACCCATGAGCAAAAGAAGCCTCTCAGTCCTGGGAACACTCTTCCCTGTGTCCCTCTCCACCATCCCAGGCCCCGCCTGTGCCCCTCTCCCAGCATGTCTCTGTTGCTTCCCATCTGGTCCACCATCTGTGGCCACCTGCCCCCTCTGCTATTGTCCCTGCCCCAGCAGTCAACCCACTGTTCTCTCCTTCTTCTTTGTCCCTCTCCCCTGCCTTGACCTGGGTCACACCTCAGGTGCAAAGGCAGGGTGGGAACAGGAGTGGAAGGTGCATTGCCTGAGCTGTCCTCCTGAGATAGACTCTGACCCAGGAATACCACCGGGGCCCAGCCACTGGCCCCTGGGAAAGTGCCAGAATCATACTCCCAGCCTCTCTTCCCCTGGCAGATGTGCCAGTGGAGGCCTGGGGGCCTGTGGGGACTCTGCTGCTCTGGGGACTGACCAGACCATGGGCCAGAGCTCCTGAGTGTCCTTGCAGAGGAAGGAAGCAGAGGGGAGAATTCAGGCTCTAGGGGAGCCATCCAGTCCAAGCTGGGGCAGCTGCAGCCACATGGAGGAAGAGAGGCATAAACATGAGACCAAATGGGAAGACAAAGGTCCAGGAAAAGAGCCAGCTGGAGAGAATGGGAGAGATGGAGAGAGAGAAGCACAGGGGCTAGGGGCAACAGAGAGAGGCAGTGCTATGGGCCCCCACGGGCAGGGTGGGAAAGAAGGAAGAGACAAAGAAGCAGAGAAGGAACACAAAGGGGCAGTGGGAGCCAGTTCCCCTGACGCAGCCTCCTGAACTTTGGGGTTGCCGTGGTGACTGCTCCAAGGGTCAGGGCTGAGGGGGAGGGTGGGTTGGGGCTGAAGGGACAGTTACCACTGCCCAGGATGCTGTCCAGCCTTTCCCTCTGGGCACTGTGGTCTGGGGGCTCTGCCCCGGTAGGAGGCCAAGGGCTCCTCTGTCCCAGTCCCTTGGTATCTGCCCACACTCACCTGGGGCAGGCTGGGGTGGAGGACAAGATGGGAGGCCCTTCCTTTCCACCCCTCCCCACTGCCTTGAGTGCCCCACACAGATCAGGATGCCCCCCATTTCCTCCTCCCAGAGCAGAAACTGAAGCTTCAGGAGGAAGGGAGCCTGTTCACAGCCTCTGAAAGCTCCCCCTCCCTGGTCCCCAAGGCCACCTGAGGGGTGGGGCAGGGCGGCTGCTGTCCAGCAAGGAGCATGAGTGGGGGGCTGAAGCCACGCCCTGACTCTCCCATGCTCCTTACAGATGGTGCGAGTGGGAGCCTGCCAGGTTCTTCTCCTCTGCTTCCCTGATGTGTATGAAGGCTGCCCAGACCCATCGCTGGGAGTGTAGCTAACTGTGCCCTCCATGAGGGTCCCAGTTGTTCCCAGGCTCAGGGAAGGCACTGGGCAGCCTGGGTCTAGTCCCCTCCTTGCCTCTCAGCCCCATAGCTGCTGGAAAGCACAGAACACCTCACCCACCCATCCAGCTCCTCCCCCACCCCAGGGAGTCTGCAGGCTGAGCGCCTGGCCAGGCAGCAGGAATGCCAGCCTGGGTCCTGGCCAGGCTCCCACGCCCCTGGACTCCGCTCTCTCCCCACCAGATCAGGGCCCTTGAGGGTCTCTGCCCTCAAAGCCCAGTAGTCCTCTGGCTCATCCTGGTCCCCAAACACCATTCTCTGAGCCTGGGCTGACCATGGCCAGCAGGGAAGGCTGGCACCCTAAGGACAGCCCATGGGGAGGTAAGGGGGCCCAGGAAGCCCCAGCCTGGCCCTGACTTCATCACAGCCCCTCCCCCAAGCCAGACCCCAACCAGGGACTCTGACAGTGGGGTCTGTTTGGACAGAGACAATGAGCTCTGGCCTCACTTCCTGCGGGAGCTCCAAAGGGGGAGCCAGGCCAGGCTCTTTCTGCCTGGAGGGAAAAGAATGCGCTAAACAAAGTCCACGTCAGTCGATTCTGCAGCTCAGCCCAGAGCCAGAAAGGGCCAGAAGAGGACCACAGGGTCCTGACCCCTCATCAGCAGCAGCCCTGTGCCCCTGTGTCCTCCCCTCTGCCAGGGGCTGTATGAGATCACAGGGATGTGCTGATGGGGTAAGAAGGGTGCTGAGGGGCCCCTTGCCTCTGGTCCCCTGGCCAAGGTCCCCTCCCCTCCCCCAGCTCTCCTGGCCTCCCAGTCCTCCACGCGCCTTTTCTCATAATTCTTGGCAGCCACAGCCAGGGCAGCCTCATAGCACTTCCCCTCCACGTCACAGGCTGGTAGGCAGGGGCAGCCAGCCGCGGCAGCCCAGCCAACCCAGCCGGGGTGGCAGGCGGAGCCTGCACCTCTGCCAGGATTCTTGGGGCTTCTTCCCCAGCTGGGTCTTGCCCCCTCACCTCTGGGCTGGCCACCAGCCCCGGCCTTCCCCCTGGGAATACTCCCACCCTGGTACCACCTGGGCCCTTCCTTACCTGACACCAGCACGCTCATGATCGCTTCCAGAGGCCGGTTGTTGTCCAGTGCCCGGCTCAGCCTCAGCTCTCCCGTGGAGGCATTGAGCAGGACCAGGCTGAGTTCATTTCCTCGCTCAAAACTGTAAGTCAGGCTGTCCGAGATGTCAGGGTCATGGGCGGGCACGCGGCCGATGGCACCCCCAGGGAAGCTGCTTGAGCGGTTGGTGACATAGTTGTTGAAAAGGATCTCAAAGTTGCCCAGCACTGGTGGGTTGTCATTGCGGTCAAGGAGGCGGACATGGACAGTAGCCCTGCTCACCAGGGGAGCTGATGTGGCCTGGATGACCAGGATGTATTCAGGCCGGTCCTCATAGTCTAAGTCCACTAGGGCTGTCAGCTCCCCAGAGAAGATGTCCAGCTGGAAGACCTCGGGGATGTTGCCCTCCACGATCTGGTACATGATCTGAGCATTGGTGCCCTCGTCAGGGTCAGTGGCCGTGACCCGGGCCACCGCCAGCCCAATGGGGCTGTTCTCTTCCACAAACACATCAAACTCATCCTGCTCAAAGACAGGTGGATTGTCGTTCACATCCAGCACAGTGACCGTAACCTCCATGGGTGTGCGGGCCGGGGGCATCCCCTTGTCCACTGCATATGCTCGCAAGACATACTGGGCCACATTCTCACGATCCAGCCTCCGCAGCGTTCGCACAATGCCTGATGTAGACTCTACGATAAAGTCGCCGTCTCCATCATCGCCCCCTTGGAAGGTGTAGAAGACCCGACCATTAAGGCCAGAGTCACGATCTGTGGCTGAGATCTGGAGGACGCTGGTGAAAGGGGGCACATCCTCATAGACACTCCCCTGGTAGGAATCCCGCAGGAACTGAGGGGCGTTGTCATTCACATCGTTTACCAGGATCTCCAGGTAGGTGGTGTCAGACTTCTGGGGAATGCCATTATCCCGAGCAGTGATGGCCAGGGTGTAAGACACCTGGTCCTCATAGTCCAGCTCAGCCTGGGTGGTGACAGCCCCGGTATCTGCATCGATGCGGAACTGGGGAATGCTATCCTCCATAAAGTAGGTAATCCGGGCATTCTCGCCTGTGTCCTCATCTGTAGCGCTGATCAGCACCACCGTGGTGCCCGCTGGCCGGTCCTCATTAACATTCACTGTGTAGTGGGAGCTCTGAAAGACTGGACGATGGGTGTTGGCATCGGTGACATTCACCACGATCTGTGCTGTGTCCTGCCTTGTGCCGTCAGAGGCAGTAACGGCCAGCACATACTGCCGCTCGAGTTTGTAGTCCAGCGGCAAGGCGAGGGACACCAGCCCACCACCGCTCTGGCTGGTGATGGAGAAACGATTGCGGGTGTTGCCACTGGTGATCTGGTAGGTGATGACACTGTGGGCATCGCGGTCCACAGCCGACACCGTCACCACACTGGTGCCCACAGCTGCATCCTCGTTGAGCCGCACTGTGTACTCAGGCTGGGTGAAGGTCGGGTTGTTGTCGTTGACATCCAAGATGGTCACACTGACACTGGCTGAGGCGGTTAGGGCTGGGGTGCCATGGTCTCGAGCTTCTACTCCAAAGCTGTAGAAATCCACCTCCTCCCGGTCTAGCTCAGCAGCCACGGAGATCCAGCCCGTGCCATTGTTGATGGTGAAGGGGAAGTCATGTCCGACACCAGCCAGTCGGTATTCCAGGCGGGCGTTGTCACCAGCATCAGCGTCGATTGCCTGGACATGGAGAACCAGGTAGCCTAAGGGGACACTCTCCAGGACAGTAGCCTGGAAGGGGGTGCTGACGAAGATGGGGGCATTATCATTGATATCCAGGACTTGCACTGTTACCAGGCCGGAGACGTTGGAAAGTGGGGGTCGGCCGCCATCCTGCGCACGCACTCGGAGCGTGTACTCTTTGGTTGTCTCGTAGTCGAGAGGACTCACCACATCCAGAGCTCCAGTCTGGGCATCCAAATAGAACTGTCCCCGAGCATTGCCGCTCATGATGCTATAGTGGACCAGGGCATTGCTGCCCCTGTCTCGGTCCGAGGCTGTGACCCGGAGTATGGGGGCCCCTGGGGTTACATCCTCTCGCACCTGGACCACGTAACGCTTCTCACTAAACTGGGGGGCATTATCATTGTCATCCTCCACAGACAGGAATACAGCAGCTGTGGCACTCCGTGGACCTGGGTCATGACCCTGGTCACTTGCCTCCACTGTCAACTTATAGGACTCTACTTCTTCCCGATCCACCGGGCCACGAGTTCGGATAACCCCAGAGCGAGGGTCAATCTCAAAGACTTCCGAGGGGCTGCCCCCAGGCCCCTCTAGCAGGCGGTACAGAATATTGGCATTGAGAGGGGCATCACCATCCGTGGCCCGGACGGTGAGAACCTCATAGCCGACCTCCAGGTTCTCCCTGAGGCTCTCCTTGTATTCCTGTTGCTCAAAAACAGGGTCATGATCGTTGGTGTCAGTCACCAAGATGGTGAGTGTGGCCAGGGCACTCCGTCGGGGCATGCCGTGATCTTGAGCAGTGACCCTGAAGACGTGGGTGCTCTTGGTCTCTCGATCCAGCTCCTCTGCTGTGGTGACAGTACCAGTGATTGGGTCCAAGGAGAAGAAATGGTTGGAGCGGCTATCGAATAGGGCATCCATGGTGTACTCCAGCCGACCTGCCTCGCCCTCATCTGGGTCGATGGCCCGTAGGGATGCGACAGAGGTGCCTGCTGGCTGGTTCTCGGGCACTGTGGCCTGATAGCTGGGGGGTTGGAACTGGGGGGCTGTGTTCACATTTCTCTTTCGACGCCCACCCAGGGACTCCTCGGGTGACCCTTCCCCTGCCCTGAGCCCTGGGCCCTGAGCCAGCTTGCAGGATTGGCATCTCAGCCGTGGGGCCTTTAAGCAAGGGTGCTCCTGGGGCAGGGTCAGCTTGCCCTGTGGGGAAAGGTGGCCTCCGATGCCCAGGAGGCGACAGCTCCAGGGGCAGCCTTCAGGAGCTGGTGGGAGAGGGATATGGGCCCCGGATTCTGGACACCAGACCCTCAGGCCATCGTGGTGGGGCACCAGGTGGCCAGTCAGCTCGGTGCCCGCATCCCTGCAGAGGCTGGTGTAGAGCCAGAGGTTCGAGGCTGAGGCTGGGCAGAGCCAGCCCACGGGGGTGCAGGCCCCCGAGGAGCCGCGTCCCCCGGACCCCAGGGAACGACAGGGCCCCACTTGCTCTCCCAGCAGCGGCGGCGGCGGCAGCAGCAACAGCAGCAGCAGCAGCGACAGCAGCAGCGGCGGCACCGGCGTGGGGAGGGGGGCGCTGGCAGCCCGGCTCCGCATCTCTCCCCGCTCCCGGCCGGCCGGGTCAACAGCCGCGGCGGCTCCTCCTCCGGCTCCTGCCGGCCCCGCCGCGCCTCATGCCCAGGCCCGGGCGCCCGTCCCCGCGGCCACCTGTGCGCCCCGCGGGGCCTGCGCCTAGCTGGCTCGGCGGGGCCCCGCGATGCGCCCTCCGACGCGCCCCGGCTCCCACGGCTCCCAGAGCCCGCCCGCTCCCGCGCCCCCCAGACCGCCGCGGGCTCCCGCCGCGCCTCCACCTGCGCCCCCGCGCCCGCCGGCCCCGGGCTCCGAGCCCCCGCGCGCCCCGCGCCGCGTCGGATCGCCCACCTGCGCCCGCGAGCCGCGCCCGACCCGCTCGGCCCCGCCGCGCCGAGGGCCCCGCCGCCCGCTCGCGCCCCGCGTCCCCTCCGCGGCTGCTCCGGTCGCCGCGGCCCCGGGCCCAGCCCCGCGCTCCCTCGCCTCCCCGGCAGGCGGGCGAGCTCTGCAGAGCGGCGGCGGCGGCTCATTACCATAGACCTGCTCGCGCCGCCGCGCCTTAAAGCGGCGACGCCTGCCGCGCGGGAGGAGGTGGGCCCACCCAGCGCCCTCTTCAGCACAGACGCGGAGATTCCCGCCAGTACCGCCATTCATCCCAATTCCCCAGGCCTGCCCCCAGCAGGTGCAGGAGCCTGCCGCAATTTAGAGAGGGATTAACAATCGGAAGCCAGTCACCGGGTAGTAATGATGGTGGTGGCCCTCTATGGTTAAATGTTTTTCAAAACATTTGGGGGGGGTTTACTGGGGATTGAACCCAGGAGCACTTTACCTCCAAGCTACACCTCCCAGCCCCCCCCCCTTTTAGTGGTACTGGAGATTGAACCCAGGGCATTCTACATTCATGCTACACCCCCAGCCCTATTTTTTAATTTTTATTTTGAAACAAGGTTTCCCTCGGTTGATGAATCTCACTACTTGGCTGAGGCTGTCCTCGAACCTGCGATCCTCCTCTCTCAGCCTCCCAAGTACTGGAATTACAAGCAAGCACCACCACGCCTGGCTTATTTCTTATTTTGAAACAGGGTCTCACCAAGTTGCTGAGGATGGCCTCAAACTTGCGATCTTCTTGTCTCAGCTTCCCAAGTACTGGGATAACAGGGGAGGGCCCCACACTCACTTTTTAGTTTTTATTTTGAGACAGGGTCTTGCTAATTTGTCCAGACTGGTCTCGAACTTGCAATCCTCCTGCCTCAGCCTCCCAAGTACTGGTATTACAGGCATGTTTGCAGACACAAGCCACTGAGCCAGGCTTTCAAAAACTCTTTTTTGTGTGTGTGGTACTGGAGATGGAACCCATTCTACCTCTGAGCTACACTCCTAGCCCGATTTTATTCTTTTATTTTGAAACAGGGTCTCACTAAATTGTGGAGGACCTCACTAAATTGCTAAGGCTGGCTGTGAACCTCCATTCCTCCTTGTCTCAGCTTCCCAAGTACTGGGATTACAAGTGTGTGCCACCACGCCCAGTTTTCAAAACATTTTGAAGGGTTCTCAGAGGCCAAGTCCCCAGGCATACCACCCTTAAGGGCCCTCATTGCTGTCCCCACCCCCAGGTACTGCAATCCTCCTGTCTCAACCTCCCAAGTACTGGGATTGCAGGTGTATGCCACCGTGCCCAGCAAGTTGAGCTTTTAGCACAGGTTTCCTGGGTCCTAGACAAGTGGCTTGCACTGCCCATTATGCCTCCGGTTTGGACGGGTGGCCTTGCCCTTGCCTCCCTCCCATCAGTCCAGCCTCTGCCTCCCTCCTTACACCTACAGCCTGGTGACCAGCAAACAGCCCTGCCCAGGGTTCAGGGCTCATGAGCCTCTCCCTGGAGCAGGCCCACAGCACCTTCCACTTGAAAGGAGTGGGCAGAACCGGGCATGGTGGCGCACGCTTGTAATCCCAGTACTTTGGGAGGCGGAGACCGGAGGATCCGGGTTTGCGGCCAGCCTCAGCTCGCTCTCTCTCTCTCTCTCTCTCTCTCTCTCTCTCCCTGTCTCTCTCTCTCTCTCTCTCTCTCCTTAGTGAGGCCCTCCGCAACTTCGTGAGACCCGGTTTCAAAATAAAGTATAAAAAATAGGGCCGGGGGCATAGCGCAGAGGTAGAATGCCCCTGCGTTCAATCACCGGTACCGCAAAAAAAAAAAAAGAAAGAAAGGAGTGGGCAGCATCCAGGAGTCCTCAGAGAGGTCCATGTGAGAAGGTGGGGAGGCAGAGGGAGACCTGGAAAGGGCTTCCCCTCTCACCCCCCAGAGGTGCAAGAGGCCTGGTCAGGTGACCTGAGGCTTTAGTCCTGCCCCCCACCCCAGCTATGTAACCTTAGTCAATCCCCCTTTTGTAAAGTGAGGGTATGGAATAAAAATAAATGCGTTTCAAAAGTGTATTTAGTATGTGTTAAGCCTTGAGTTTGACCCCCAGCAACATAAACATTAAAAAAAAAGCCAAGTATGGTGGTACACACCTGTAATCCCAGAGTACTTGGGAGGCTGAGACAGGAAGATCGCAGGTTTGAGGCCAGCTTCAGCAATTTAGCAAGACCCTGTTTCAAAATAAAATATAAAATAAGGCTGGGGTAGTAGCTCAGAGGTAGAATGCCCCTAGGTTCAATCCCCAGTACAAAACAAAACAACAAAAAAGAAAACTGTGTGACCATACACTGATGCCTAGGATGAGAAAACACTTTTATCTCTTTCTCCCCAGGGAAATATGAAAGGGGCTGGCAGAAGGGTTAGGGTAGTGTGTGCTCCTGGCAATGAGAAGGGCAGGGTGGGAGGACTCCTTTGGTCATTTGACCAAAAGGATCTTCTAGACAAGGCCAAAGGCAGCCCAGAGATGGAGGGTGCCTGGCATGGCCTCCGCAGGGCTCTGCCTCTCCACACGCCCTTGGACTCTATGATTTGGGAGGATTAGGGGCTGCGTGGGCATTCTGCTCTTCACCTAATAGCCATGTGGTGCAGAGAATGCTTGGAAATTATACCATCTGTTAATTATCCTTTGAATTGGGGTTGGGTAATGAGACTCTCATTTCTGATGAAGGCCGAAGCCAACGCATGGAGAAACTGCAAATCTCCATTCATCTGTCTCCCTTTGTAGCTAAAATGAGCTTTCCCGAAGCCGGGCGTGGTTGCGCATGCTTGTAATCCCAGTACTTGGGAGGCTGAGACAGGAGAATCGCAGGTTCAAAGCCAGCCCCAGTAACTTAGTGAGACCCTGTTTCCAAATAATAAAAAGGGCTGGGCGTGTATCTCAGAGGTAGAATGTTCCTGTGTTCAATCCCCAGTAAGGAGGCAGGAGCAGCCAGGGAAGGCGTGGCACTAGAGCCCTCTCCAGGTGAGTGGCCTCTGCCCAAGGCAGGTGGACTGGGGTTGCAAGGAACCCTTCCCTTATCTCCAAGCACATTGCAAATAGTACTTAATCCCCTCCCAGCCCCACCCTAGGACACAAGACAGACAGCTGCTTCCTCCATCCACTCACCCCTCAGCGGCTTCCACCTCCCTGAGGCAGAAAGGAAACTTTCAAGTCTTACATGCATCTCTGGGAATCTCAGATGAGGGGTGGCCTTGGTGGTGAGACGCCTAGAGGAAGGGCTACCTGCTTCATGGAGCTTTCCAGCTGTAGGGAACCTTTAGGCCTCCTTCTCACCCGGGAGAAAATCAAGGCACAGCGAGGTCCTACTGCTCTATTAGTGCAAAGCTCCCACTTTCTACTGGAGTCTTGAGAGGGAAAGTGACCTGTGAGATAGCCCAGGCTTTCCTCCCCCAGGTTGCTTCCTGGGGGTCTCCAAGGCCTATGACAGAATACACTTGGATGAGGCGTGGCCCCGGCTCTCAGCTCAACAGGACAGTCCAGGCAAAATGCTCCAGGAGCACTGGGACAGGAAAGGATTAAGTTATCCAGAGAGGAAATCCTAGAAGGCTTCCTGGAGAAGGTGGGACTTTGGCTGCATCTTAAAGAATCAGGAACAACATTCTTGGCAAGAGGAATTCATCAGCGAAATCAGCCTATAAATTGTCTTTTCCCAGGTTACAAAACTGAGTTTTGTTTGTTTCGTGGTATTGAGGTTGAACCCAGAGGCATTCCACCTCTGAGCTAAACCCCTAGGTCTGTTTTATTTTTTATTTTGAAACAGTGTTTCACTAAGTTGCGGGGGGGGGGGTGTCTTGCTAAGTTACTGAGGCTGGGCTCAAACTTGCAATCTTCCAAGTACTGGGATTAGAGGCGTGTACCACTGCGCCTGGCTCACAACTGAGATTTCCAGCCAAGCAGTTCAGCTCTAGGGTCCATGCTCTTGAGCAGTATCCTATGAATAGGGAGAGGAATGTGAAATGTGTGTCACTTTGGCTGGAGCTGAGATGGGGGGGGGGTGTCTGTTGTGGCCCAGGACCCTGAAGGGGCAGCCGAGGGCCACATCAAGAAGAACCAGGTAAGCCAGGCACTGTGGCACATGTCTGTAATCCCAGCAACTTGGGAGGCTGAGGCAGGAGGATCCCAAATTCTAGGCCAGCCCAGGCAACTTAGCAAGACCCTGTTTCAAAACAAAAAATAAAAAGGGCTGGGGATGTAGCAGTGGTAGAGCACCCCTGGGTTCAATCCCCAGTATGAAAGGGAGGGAGGGAAGGAAGGAAGGAAGGAAGGAAGGAAGGAAGGAAGGAAGGAAGGAAAAGGAAAGGACCAGAGGACCTCTCTCTTAGATCCTTATGGACTGAAACTCTGGAACCAATGGCCTGCTGGGAAGGAGGCATGAGGAGGGAGGCTGCTGGTGGGAAAGGTCAAGGTGACCTTTGGTGGGTGGGAAGGGCAGCTTCTCTGGTGGGAGAGAATGGTGGGGAGAGGCCTTGGCACCTGGTCCCATTTCTGGGTTTAGTACTGCTTTGCAAAGGGCATAGAACTGAGACCAGAGAACCTGGCCAGGTGGGGCTCTTGGATTATGGGGTGGACTAGGAACCAGCAAGCCAGGCAAGCCAGATGCTTGAGTGTCTTCAGTCCCCACCTGCCTTGTGTTCCCAACCAGCTGCCCCCACTTTCTTGCAGCTGGAGGGCATGCTCCTTGTAGGTAGGCACTGTTGTTTCTCAGCACCCCCACTCCAGGTCTGGCGTAGAGGGGAGTTCTCAACCAGGGCTTTGTGGATCATCCTGGCTCAGTCTCCCAAGTACTGGGATTATAAGCATGTGCCACCACACCGGGTTTAGCAAGATCTCCTCTTAAAAAAATGAAAAAAGAAAAAAAATGAGAAGGGGTTGCCTCCTCTTCAAACCAGTCTCCACTCAGCAGTAAAATACAGATCCTTCCCAACTTCAAATGGGGTCACATCCTGATAAACCCACTGTAAATTGTAAATATTGTAAGTCAAAATGCATTTAATATACCTAACCATCCAGATGTGGTGGCGCACACCTGTAATCCCAGTACTTGGGAGGCTGAGACAGGAGGGTCACAGGTTTGAGACTAGCCTCAGCAACCTAGAGAGACCCTGTTTCAAAACAGGAAAATAGAGCCAGGCGTGGTGCTGCATGCCTGTAATCCCAGTATTTGGGAGGCTGAGACAGGAGGATCACAGGTTTGAGGACAGCCTCAGCAAGTAGTAAGACTCTCATCAACCTAGTGAGACCCTGTTTCAAAATAAAAATAAAAAACAGGGCTGGGGGTGTAACTTGGAGGTAGAATGCCCCTGGGTTCAATCCCTAGTACCACCAAAAAAGAAAATAAAAAACAGGAAAATAAAAAGGGCTGGGGGTTTAGCTCAGAGGTGGAATGCCTCTGGGTTCAATCCTCAGTACTACACAGACACACACACACACACACAGACACACAGACACACACACACACACACACACACACACACACACACACACCTAACCTACCAAACACCATAGCTTAGCCAAGCCTGCCTTAAGTGTGCTCAAAACACTTCAGTTAGGTACAAAGCCTGTTTTATAATAAAGTTGAATGTCTCATGGAATTTATCAAATACTGTACTGAAAATGAAAAAAAACAGAATAATTATATGGTTACTCTTTTGCACCTCTGTAAAGTTGAAAAATCATGTAAGTTGAATTATTGTTGAGACTGTATTTATTTATTTATTCAGTTTTTGTGGTACTGGGGATTGAACCCAGGGGCATTCTACCTCCGAGCTATACCCCCAGCCCAATTTTTGTTTTTAATTTTGAAACAGGGTCTCACTAAGTTGCAGAGGGCCTCACTAAATAGCTGAGGCTAGCTGCGAACCTGTGATCCTCCTGTCTCAGTCTCCCAAGTACTGGGATTAAAAACGTGCGCCACCACACCTGGCTCCCAGACCGATTTTATTTCTTATTTGGAAACAGGGTCTAACTAGGTTGCTGAGAGCCTCACTAAGTTGCTGAGGCTGTCCTTGAACCTGCGATCCTCCTGTCTCAGCCTCCTAAATACTGGGACTATAGGAGTGCGCCATCATGCCTGGCTGGAGACTGTATTAAAAAAAAATTAACACGGGGACTGGGTGTATAGATCAATGGAAGAACAGTTGCCTAGCATATGCAAGGCCCTGAGTTTAATCCCCAGCACTGTAGAGGGAAAAAAAAGTGTGTATGTATGTGTGTATATATGTACTTTTTCTTTTGTGTGTGTATATGTGTGTGTGTGTTTGCCTTTCTCTTTGCTTCTTGGCCTCCATGAAGTGAACAGTTCTTCACCATAAGCTTCTGCCATGATGTACGTACTATCACAGACCCAAAGCAACAGGGCCAAACAATCATGGACTAAACCTCCAAAACTGTGAGCCAAGAGAAAAAGAGAAAAAAACACTTGGTAGGTTAAAAACACTCCTGCCTTTGACCCCCAGCACTGCAAAACAATGAACAAATACATACATACAAACATATAAAAATTTAAAAATTCCTTGCAGGCTGGGGGTATAGCTTAGTGGTAGAACCCTTGCCTCCCACACATGAGGCCCTGAATTAAATTCCCAGCACTAGAAACAACAAACTCTTGGAAATTTTTTAATTTGCAAATTTCCAAGCATTCAGAAAAACTGAAAGAGTGGTATAATAAGCCGGACACAGTGATGCGTACCTGTAGTCCCGACTTCTTGGGAGGCTGGGGCAGTAAGATTAGTTGAGTCCAGAAATTTGGGACCAGCCTGGGCAATATAGCAAGACCCCATCTTATTTTTAATTTTTTTTTTTTAGTACTGGGTATTAAACTCAGGGGCATTCTACCTCTGAGCTATATCCCTAGCCTTATTTATGTATGTGTGTATATATGTATGTATGTATTTATTTATTTGTTTATTTATTTATTATTTTTGTGGTACTGGGGATTGAATCCAGAAGCATTTTACTTCTAAGATACACCCCAGCTCTATTTTATTTTATTTTATTTTATTTATTTATTTATTTATTTATTTATTTATTTATTTATTTTTTGCGGTACCGGGGATTGAATGCAGGGGTGTTCTACCTCCGTGCTACACCCCCGGCCCTATTTTTTTATACTTTATTTTGAAACCGGGTCTCACGAAGTTGCGGAGGGCCTCACTAAGTAGAGAGAGAGAGAGACAGGGAGAGAGAGAGAGAGAGAGAGAGAG
>PVJS01017324.1:0-36315 GCA_004027185.1 Glis glis
TGTTAAGAGGAAATTTTATAGCACTGAGTGACCACATAAGAAAAGCAGAAGACGCCGGGCGTGGTGGCGCACGCTTGTAATCCCAGTACTTTGGGAGGTGGAGACCGGAGGATCTGGGTTCGTGGCCAGCCTCAGCTTTCTCTCTCTCTCTCTCTCTCTCTCTCTCTCTCCATCTCTCTCTCTCTCTCTACTTAGTGAGGCCCTCCACAACTTTGTGAGACCCGGTTACAAAATAGAGTATAAAAAATAGGGCCAGGGGTGTAGTGCAGAGGTAGAACGCCCCTGGGCTCAATCCCCGGTACCGCAAAAATAAATAAATAAATAAAAGTGACTCTAAGAGGCAGAATGCCCTTAGTTTCAATCCCCAGTACCACAAAACAAAACAAAACAAAACAAAACAAAACAAAACAAAAAAACAACAACAACAGAAAAACTACTACTTATTTTTGAACAATAAAAACACATAACCTTGCCTGAGGACTAGAATTTATCAATGCCTTTTCTTCTTTGGTACACCCCTCCCTCCTTCCTCTCCTTTCTTTTTTTCTTCTAAAAGAGAAAAAAGAAAGAAAGAAGAAAGGAAGAAGAAAGAAAGAGAGAGAGAGAGAGAGAAGGAAGGGAGGGAGGGAGGAAAGAGAGAGGGAGAGAGAGAGAGAGAGAGAGAGAAAGAGAAAGAAAGAAGAAAGAAAGAAAGAGAGAGAGAGAGAGAGAGAGAGAGAGAAAGAAAGAAAGAAAGAAAGAAAGAAAGAGAAAGAAAGAAAGAAAGAAAGAAAGAAAGAAAGAAAGAAAGAAAGAGAAAAGAGAGAACCTAGCACAGGCTAATTTCTTTATATCTGAGTAATTGATTCCAATACTTATTTTTTCCTTTCCACACTGAAAGTCCCTTTATGGCTACTTCTGGGCTCAGTGCACACTCAATGAGCCCATGCACACTACTGCTCCTGCGTGAGTGTGTTGGAAGTTAAAGTCACATAGAACATCCCTAGAGAACATCCCACAGCCCCACAGTGACTGAGACTGGAATGGGCTGATTTCCCAAAATGAAATTAGCCTATAAAAATGACAATAAGATAAATGGAAAGCGATTCCTACAAGTCTTTTAATAGCTTAACATCAAGAGGTAAGCTAGTTTGTCTGTTTTAAGAGGGATTTCAAAGGGAGACCATGAATAACGCTAGGGCAGGAGTTAATAATCTTATCTCTATACCTTGTACCATTCTGGTACAAGGTGCTGCACATGAATCATCCATCTGTTCATTCATTAAACACTTAATTAATGAGGGCTACAATGGTGCAGGTATTGTGTAGAGGATGGGACTACAATCACTAGGAAGAAAGACACAGACCCTACCTCCATGGAGAGTAATAATTAGCAAGGAAGGCACATATTTGAAAAAACACAAAAATAGTGATATTTGTGGATATTTCTGTGGGGCTGGAGTTTAGTAGAAAGTGTATGCTGTAGATTCAGAAGTCATCAAATGGACTGAGTTGAGAAGGCAGAAAGCTTAAGGCTATCACCAAGTTATTAGTACAAGCTTAAGGTGATGAGCTAATTTAATTAGGCCCAGTATCCAAAAAAAATGAATTCCCATCAGCCAAAGACATAAGAAGAGGTTTATTAGTGGAAAATCCTATAAAATTACCATTTTCATTCTGCAAACTATGGCAAAGTACCATGAGTAGCTTGCCCTTAGCATTGAGCACTTCCTAATATTAGTAGCACTTATTGGATTCCTACTTCAAGGGACATAGATGATTGGAAGTTTTCATTCTAAAGCAAACAATGTACTCTTGAGCAGCCATGGAAGTCATCGCAGACTGAAAAGCTGTTTGGGGAATGGATTCACCATGTGATCCAGCTATACCACTCCTGGGTATCTTTCCAAAGAGACTGAAATCAGATTATTATAGTAACATATGCATATCTATGTTTATAGCAGCACAATTCACAGTGGCCAAATTATGGAACCAATCTAGGTGTCCCTCAACAGATGAATGGATTACAAAATTAAGAAGTATACACAAAATGGAATTTTACTCAGCAATAAAGAAGAACAAAATTATGCCATTTGCAGGAAAATGGATGGACCTGGAGAACATTATGTTAAGTGAGATTAGTCAGTCACAGAAAGTGAAGGGTCATATGTTTTTTCTCATATGTGGGAGCTAAGGAGTAATCAGGATGCCAGAGGGACTTCAGATAAAGGAGGAGAAAGCCCAGTGGAGCCAGGGAGGTGGTCTAGGGGAAGAGAGAGGGAGAGGGAGAATGAATGAAGGAATCACTTCTGTTGAAATTATGTACATATGTGTGAGTACCAATGTCAATGTCCTGTATGGGGAGGGGGAATGGGGAGGGAGCGAGGGGAAAGCCCACCAAGTGCTGTGTGCATGAACGTCACTATCACTATGAACTACATTATGATGTGAGACTATAATGCACCAATAAAAGTATTAAATAATAAATAAAAATTATTTTTAAATTTTGAAAAAAAGCTATTTTGGGTGTAAGAGAATTAAGGCTAGAGTGAATTGGGAAAAAATGATAATCATCGCCTGAGAACTTCCTATCCTAAAACTCCAGTTGCGACGACTCTCCCGTGCATCCTTTCCAAGAACTCCTGTGCAAGTTAGGCCTTTTCAACATCATTAAGGCTTGTGCTATAGCGTATTACCATGCATTCATTATATATGACTTCATCAACTCTTTAAATAGCAAATTATTTATGATCACCTTACCATGTGCAAGCACCGTGCTAGACTGTATAGAAGGCACGGGGAAGCCACAGATTCCGGATCTGAGTAAATCCTCCTGTCTGTTTGGGTACATCAGTGAACATTCAATAAATGCCTATTCAAAGAACTGCCTCTACTCACCTCTTGTTATGAAAATCATCCTAATTTTCAAATGTTCTACCGGAACACAAGCTATTCTTTGAAATAATATCCAATGCCTAACCTTTTGGGATGAAGGGCAGCCACCCTCTGCAGACACACTAATGGCCAATAGAGAGCCAATGAAGAGCCACTTCTTAAACACCTGCCTCAAGGTTGTTGGTGAGCACCTGTGCATGGTCCCAGCTACTCAGGAGGCTGAGGCAGGAGGACTGCTTGAGCTCAGGAGTGCATGACCAGCCTGGTTGACATAGTAAGACTCCTTCGCATGCACCAAAAAGAAAAAATTTAAATAATTAAGATGACTGATGACTGCTATGGAAAGTCTGAAGCCAAAATGGGAAGCTTTAGAGCGAAGATCAGCCTCAAAGATAGGCCAGCAATTGTTTGGATGTTAGACTAAAACTGACAGACGAATTTCAGTGATGCCACTGTCACTGTACACACAGCAGATGGTGTCTCCCTCAGTGAGGAGGGGATGTGGCAGGAAAGAAACTCTAAGAGAAAGAGAAATTGTCAGATCTCAGAGCAGCATTGAGACATCCGGAGAAAAAGCCCGAGAACAGTCTAGAAAATTCAGCATGTCACTGTTGAAGTTGCTGTGTGAGTAGGAAAGACAGACAGGGATTATCTGTCTCTTCCTAGTCACAAAACTGCCACTTTTGCAAAATGGCTTGCAGCCTACACATCAGTAACCTTGATTTATTAAATTGATTTTTGGGAGATTTTCATTTTATCTTATTCTTTAGGA
This sequence comes from Glis glis, assembly GCA_004027185.1. Lineage (NCBI taxonomy): Eukaryota > Metazoa > Chordata > Mammalia > Rodentia > Gliridae > Glis > Glis glis. The sequence continues at coordinate 3,647 of PVJS01017324.1, forward strand.
TGCCTGAATAGGTACAGCAAAGTAAGCTTTGCGGTCAGCAAAGAAAACATATGTGGTCCAATTAAACTACTCCCCCATTTCCTGTCATAGCAGAAGTCCCCAATTATAGGATCTGAATTAAAAAATAAAAACAAAGAATCCTCATAAATGATAGTAAGGTTAGGCATGGCATGCAAGTTTGCTAATACAGTTGAAGTCCAAAGTTTCTAAAGAGTGGCATATTTTTAGTCTAACTGGAAGCATTATTAAGAAACATGAATATTGTGTGTGTGTGTGTGTGTGTGTGTGTGTGTGTGTGTGTGTGCACCTCCTGACATGGCTATTTCTTCTAGAAGTCTCACCATGAGAGAATATATGTGTGCTAATAGTTTTAAGCCATTGAGCTTGTAAATTTCTTCATTCCCCACCCTCATGCTATCGCTACATTCACCAACCTCTGGGAACCTCAGCCTTTTTCAGGCTAGGAACTAGTAAGAACTATAGTTTTAGTGTTGACATACATTGTCCTAAATGGCATTTCAACTCAACTCCATGAAAATTTGTTTTCCAAAATAATGAATTTAAGTTGTGAGTTTACACAAATAAGCAACCATGTGGAGTAAAATCTAAAGTTTTTATGACGGCCTTCAAGGCCTGATCTGATTTGAGCCTCTGATGTGGTTCCCCTGCCACTCTCCTGCTCAGTCTGTCTCCCCCAGCCATGCAGGCCTCCATACTGTCCCTAACACATACTCAGCATGCTCTCCCTTCCAAAATGGCACTTGCTCCTCCTTCATCCTGGAAAAAAACCTCTTCCTTCATAAATCTCACAGCTATGTTCTTTTTTAATATGTTTTTATTGGTGCATTGTAGTCTCACATCACAATGAGTATCAGTTTGGTGTTAACATACATGCACACAGCTCTTGGTGTCCCTCCCCCCCGCCTCCCCCCCATATGTAGCACTGAGAATGATGTTGGTATAATCTCATATGTACACATTGTTTATGACAGTAATTCCATAGATTCGCTTCTTTCTTGCCCTTCCCCTTCCCTTGTACCCCTTCCCTTGTACCACTGAGGGTTCTCTGTTGTCATTGGAGTCCCTTTTGTGTCCCCACTACTCCCTAGGTTGCACATATTAATGAAAACATATGTCCCTTCTTTTTTTGTGATTGGCTAATCTCACTTAACATAATGTTCTCCAGATCTTTCCATTTTCTTGCAAATGCTGTTATTTTGTTCTTCTTTATTGTCACAGCTATGTTTAAACATCACTTTGCAGAGAGGCTACCCTGTATCATCCTCTATGAAAGGACCCCACGCTCCCCGCACTCCTGCACCATCTGCCTCTTATGCTGTGTGGTAGGCAACATCCTAAAACGATCCTCAGGATCCCCATCCAATCCCATGCATGCCCTGAACAATATCTGGGACTGTGAATAGGATGGATTTTACTGCCCTATTTAGGTAATTTTATAAGGCAGAGTTGACTTTATGGAAGGGAGATTTTCGGTATGCCTGATCTAATCCTTTAAATCTGTGTCTACCTGTCAGAGAAAGAGAGAGTTGGAGCTACAAGGCAGCAGAGAGATTCTCCTGCTGGGCTTGAAGAGGTAACTATCACGATGTACAAAGAACAGCGTGATGGGAAATGGTGGGCAGTGTCTAAGAGCTGAGAACTGCTCCCCGGTAGATAGACAGCCAGGAAGCAGGGGCTTTGGTTCTACAAATGCAAGAAGCTAAATTCAGTGAAAGCGCGGAATGAGCTTGGAAGAGGATCCCAAGCCCTAGCTGAGATGGCAGCTTAGATGACACCTTCATTCCTGCCGTGTGACGTACTGAGGAGAGAATCCAGCTACGCCCCGCTGGACCAAAGCAAACTGTAGTTCATAAATCTGTGTTATTTCAACCTGCTCGGTTACATAGCAATAGAAAACAAATAAGAACCTTATTTTCATTTTTGACAAAGCACTATGTGGCATATTACATTCTTACTTCATTTATTTATTATCTGGTGTCTCTCACTAGAAAGAGGACTCCATGAAGCAGAAATCTCTTAAATGTTGCTCACTATGGTATCCCTACTTCCTAAGACAGCGTCTGCGCATAACAGGCTCTTACTGAGATTTTATTGAATGAATTAAGGAAACTTTGCCCTTCAGGACAGTGTGTGCTTGCTTCAAAAAAGGGCATTGTAGACTCTCTAGTGGCTGGTGACACCCAGAAGAAAACAGGAGGACCCTTAACCGGGAGATTGGCTACTGTGTCACCGCATCTTTCAACATTGCTTCTCTCTTCTCTCACTATGCTAGGAAATTAAGCTAAAGCATGCTTTTCCCATCCGTGCTACTCACCTCTATCTCTAAAACAGGCACTGGGCCGGGCGTGGTGGCGCACGCTTGTAATCCCAGTACTTTGGGAGGCAGAGACCAGAGGATCCAGGTTCGCGGCCAGCCTCAGCTCTCTCTCTCTCTCTCTCTCTCTCACTCTCTCTCTCCCTGTCTCTCTCTCTCTCTCTACCTAGTGAGGCCCTCTGCAACTTCGTGAGACCTGGTTTCAAAATAAAGTATAAAAAATAGGGCCGGGGGTGTAACACGGAGGTAGAACGCCCCTGGGTTCAATCCCCAGTACCGCAAAAAATAAATAAATAAATAAATAAATAAATAAATAAATAAAGCATGCACTGGGAAGCAAATGCAGCAGTTACTAAAGGACTGGAGGGAGATCTCAACACAAAAATGAACCCTCAGCCACACTGCAAATCCAAACTACTAGATGCTGCCTCGCACCCACGGGGTGGCTACTATTAAAAAAGAAAAAGAAAAGGAACGAATGTAAGCCAGGCATGGTGGCGCACGCTTGTAATGCCAGTACTTTGGGAGGCGGAGACTGGAGGATCCGAGTTCCCGCCAGCCTCAGCTTTCTCTCTCTCCCTCCCTGTCTCTCTCTCTCTCTCTACCTAGTGAGGCCCTCTGCAACTTTGTGAGACCCGGTTTCAAAATAAAGGATAAAAAAATAGGGCCGGGGGTGTAGCTCGGAGGTAGAATTCCCCTGGGTTCAATCCCCAGTACCGCAAAAAAAAAAAAAAAAAAAAGGAACGAATGTTGGCGAGGATGTGGAGATACTGGAACCTTGTGCCCTGTTGGTAGGAATGTCAAAATGGCACAACCTCTATGGAAAATGGTATTTAGTTTTTCAAAAAATTGAACATAGAGTCTCTAATGAGACAGTAATTCCACAGCTGGGTATATACCTAAAAGAATGGAAGGTAGAGTCTCAAAGAGATACTGATACAATCATGTTCATAGTAGCAATATTAATGATAGCTAAAGCCGGGTGTGGTGACGCACGCTTGTAATCCCAGTACTTGGGAGGCGGACACCGGAGGATCTGGGTTCGCAGCCAGCCTCAGCTACTTAGTGAGGCCTCCACAACTTCGTGAGACCTGGTTTCAAAATAAAGTATAAAAAATAGGGCCGGGGGTGTAGCTCGGAGGTAGAACGCCCTTGGGTTCAATCCCCGGTACCACACACACAAAAAAATGATAGCTAAAATGCGGCCCATCACTGGATAAATGGTCAAGCAAAAATACGTTCTATGCCTACAAAGGAATATTATTCATCCTCCAAAAGGAAGACAATTCTGACATGATACAATGTAGATGAACCTGGAGGGCATTATGCTATAAAGAAATTAGCCAATCAAGCTGGGCGTGGTGGCGCATATTGTAATCCCAGTACTTGGGAGGCTGAGACAGGAGGATCGCAGGTTCAAAGCCAGCCTCAGCTACTTAGTGAGGCCCTCCGCAACTTAGTGAGACCCTGTTTCAAAATAAAGAATAAAAAAAATAGGGCCGGGGGTGTAGCTCAGAGGTAGAATGCCCCTGGGTTCAATCCCCAGTACCGCAAAAAAAAAAAAAGCCAATCAAAGAAAGGCAAATGTTATAATTCTACTTATTGAAGGTACTTAGAGCAGTCAAAATAACAGACAGAAAGTAAAATGGTCATCGACAGGGGCTAAGTGAAAGGCTATTGAGCACTTATTGTTTAAGGTGCATAGGGTTTCTATTTTGCAAAATACAAAGAATTTTGGAGCTGGACAGTGATGATGGTGACACAACAATATGAATGTAATTAATCCCAGTGAAGTGTTGTGGGAAGCTGGGCTCGGTCGAGCCAGCCAAGATGGCGCCGTGGTGGGCTGCCAAGTCTCGTGACCCGCACTTGTTTACCAGACCTAGCACATGCGCAGTTGAGAAGCGCACGCGTTTGGTGCATGCTCATTGCGTGCTTGCTGCTGGAGAGCCTATGAGAGGAGGCCTGGCCTGCGTGTATGTGGCGTGAGAGAGGTGTGATTGGAGGATTGCGTCTGGCGTGATTGGGGAGGGGTTGCTCGTACATAATATAAGCGGGATGCCGATGTTAAGAGGAGAGGAAGCTGAGAAGAGGAAGCTGAGAGAGAGAATAATAAAGAGGAAGCTGCACCATCTGTACTGAAGTGTCTGTGTGTCGTCTTTCCTGGACTCTGCTGGTCAGAACTCCAGGTCTGCATCAAGTGGTGGCCCGTACGGGGAACGGCAAGTGGTGCAGATGTTAATAGAGAGGAAAAATAAAGCTGAAGCTGAGAAAAAGAAGAAGCACCTCAGAACTGTGACTTGCGTGGTTCTTCTCGGGGTCCTGCTGGACGGGGCCTCGGGTTGCGACAAAGTGTGTATATCAGGATGGTTAAGATGGCATATTTTATGATATTTTGCCACAAAAAATCATTGAGATGTGAAAGAGCCCCGATTCATAAGTTGCTAATTAAAAAAAAAAAAGCTAGCAGCAAGAATGAGACTTAGAACTAAAAAAAAAAAAAAGAGTAAATAGAAGAACATACCCCCAAGGAACCAATACTGAAAGGGAGTTCAAGGATAAGACCAATAAAATGAGAAAAATGAATATTTCATGTAGGTCAAGGAATAATCCACCCAAAAGATGGCATCTTAGAAACCTTAAGTACACAATATAATAGCAATAAATTTTTAAAAGAAAACGAACATGGTATGAGAAGTGCATAGCTATCAAGTTAAATATTAAGTTCTTTCTCTAAGAAATGAACAGATCAAGTAGTCAAAAAAGAAGCTGGGTGTGGTGGCGCACGCTTATAATCCCAGTACTTTGGGAGGCAGAGACCAGAGGGTCTGGGTTCGGGGCCAGCCTCAGCTCTCTCTCTCTCTCTCTCTCTCTCTCCCTATCTCTCTCTCTCTCTACTTAGTGAGGACCTCCTCAACTTCATGAGACCTGGTTTCAAAATAAAGTATAAAAAATAGGGCCGGGGGCGTAGCACAGAGGTAGAACGCCCCTGGGCTCAATCCCCGGTACCGCAAAAAAAAAAAAAATGTGCCATAGAAGATTAGAATGTAAGAAGCCAGAAAACAAACTCATATAGACATATATCTATAATACTTTGTGCTCCAAAATAGAATACAAATTCTTTCATAAGACAAATAATTCCTTGGATGGAATTTACTGTGTCCTAGGTCATCAAAGAGAAGAGGTCGATAAGCCATTTTCAGGGGCTACAATGGAAAGAAAATGGAAATTAGTACATAAATATTCTTCTTTTCTTCTCCCCCAAATCAAGGATATGAAACTAAATAAAATAGGAGGAAGGAATAAATGAAAGGAAAATTATGCAACACATACCCCCCAAAAAAGGAGAACGTAATAAAGTTGAGAGTCCATTTTCTGATAAGCTCATGAAGAGAGAAAGAGTGAAAGAGAGAACCTTCTGAAATTGTAGTATTCTGAAGAAGAAGAAAGAAGGCTGAAAGAAATCAACCTTATGAAAAAAGAAAAAAGTTACAAAAAGCCAACTTTAGGAGGAAAGGGGACAAATTACTATTGATACAATACATGCTTTCAAAAATAAAAGAAAAGGAAGAGAAGAAAAAGTATGTTTAACTTGAAACCAATGTACTAAATAGACAGTATTCTTTAGAAAAAAATACATTATACATTACTGTCATTAATTCATAAAAGAAAATGGAAAGGAAGCCAAGATCTAACTTTAAATGTATTACTAGACAACCAGATTCAGGTATGGATTTCATTCCAATCCACCCTCATGTCACGTGGAAAAGATGCCTGTCTTGAAGTCCACTCTGGGAGCCGGAGTCCAGTAACCTTAGGGTTTCTCATTTAACTCTCGACTCTAACGGCACTGGCCTGAGGGGGGCGCTGTGGTGAGGGCCGGTGTGCAAAGGGAACTGGAGATTTTCCACTAGTTCTAATTTACCAGACTTTACTTACATGTGTAGTGTATTTGTTTACAGACTATAGGTGGATATATAATTTAAAAGCTTGGTTTAATAAACATTTATCCTCCCAAAAAAAAAACTTTAATAAAGATATTATCTATCTGTGCATATACATGTAAGTATACATATACAGAAAGGTATACATATATTCACGCATACATAATGTTCCATAAAAAAAAGTAGAAAGAAAACTAGCCAGTACATCATATAGGTCAGTTGGCCACACAGCTGAAATCTAATTCCATCCCAGTCCCAGTATTTGTAAGCTAATCTCACTTCTGAACAAAATTACAAAATTAGTAACACATCAATTTGGTTGTATTCAAAAGGAAAAAAAAAACATGTCTTGATAAAACAGGATTTTCAAAATGACTAGCTATAGGAACTACAACCTATTTGTTCTGTGTAGTTACCATACATGTGTAAATTTGGGTGAGTCATACCATCGTTTTCTGCTCTAGTTTCCCCAGAAGTGAAAGAGCCATTTAAGAAATGAGTGAGACAATTCATTTATAGTACCCAGAACAGGACTTGGCCTAAGGAACTCCTGTTAGTTTTTCTTGTTGTTTGTTAATAGTTCTATATCAATAAATCAGTGAAAGTTATGTAGCATCTATACCAGTGAGAAATTATCAGCAAATGAGCATCACTAGGAAGCATATTTTACTTAGATAATGATACCCACTAGAAAAGTAAAAGAACTATTCAAATAATCCTTTGTTTATACATGAAGCTATTTGTTTCGATGTAAAGACCATCTATGGGGAGTGGGGTGAGCAGGGTAGGAACCGGAGGCTAACATACAACGAATGCTGCGGGCATGTATGTATTTGTCTCTGTGAACCTCACTATGATGTATAATTACAATGCACCAATTAAAAAAAGTTGAAAAAATTGTGAAGCAAAAGTCAGCCCCCCAAAATATAAATGATCCCATTTTATTCAGGAACTATATAATGATTCTAGTACCTGTTCATTACTAGATGAGATATGCTAGTCAATCCAAAAAAAAAACCAAAAAACTTAAAGAAATATAAAAGTAAAAAAAGATAAACTATCTTTATGACAAGACAATGTATTAATCTTCAAAGGCATTAACTCAAAAATTAGAGACAAATTAAAATATCTCAGAAAGAAGGATAGATCCAGACTTACGTACCACAACTAGGAAAAGGAATCCACTCACAATACCAATATATACTAGATTATTACAAGGAATAAACTCAGAGTGATACATGTAGTATCTTTACAATACAAAACTAAAAAACCTTGCTTTTTTAGATTTTGATAAATTGATTTTAGTAGTCATATGGAAAGAAAAGATACAAGAATATTCAAGCAATATTGGAAAACATAACAAGTCAAGAGTTCTCATACCAAACATAACATGGGGTAGCATAAACAGGGGGTAATTTTAAAATTTTTATTATGTAGACACAAAAGTAGACAAATAGATTATAATAACAGAAGAGAGTCAAAACAGTTCACATGTGCATGAGAATTAAGATCATGACAGATATTTCAAGTCCTACTGAAAATAATTTAGTGTTAAAAAACTATTATAGAGACAATTATCTGTGAAAAACTTAAAAACAAAATCATACACAGATCATTTATAAAACCAAACAAAACCCAGCTGACTTAAGGAACTAAAATGTAAGCAAACAAAAAATAAATTAAAAAATAGCAAGTGAAAGAATGTTAGAATATGTTTATTATAGAACTGGCCTGGGGGAAGCTCACCAAGTGTTGTGTGCATGTATGTCACTATCACTATGAACTACATTATGAACTAACTATGCTATGAACTGTGATGTGAGACTATAATGCGCCAATAAAAGTATAAAAATAAATAAAATTTCTTTGGAGGCAAATAAATAAATAAAATCTAAAATATAGAAATAATAGAGAAAATTTATAATTAAACTACAAACTTCTACATGAAAAGAAAGCCTTTGTTCAAAAAATAAAGCAACAGATTGCAAAAAGAAAGTACAGTATCCAGATTATGTTGAGAAAATATAAGGAATCCAAGAAGCATATAAAAAGACACTACAATGGTACAGAAGGAGAAAATATGAACTGAACATTTATAAAGATGGGAGAAAAATGCCCAATAAGAATATTAAATGATGCTGGACCTCACTGTCAAAGGTTTGCTAAGTAAAACAATAGCAAGACACTATTGTCCCCTCACAATAGCCAAAATTTAGTAGATAAAACATTAGCAAATGTGGTAAAAGAGGTGTCGCCATAACCAGCTATAATACTATGAAAGTACAACCTAGAGAGACGAGCACAGCATGGTACCATCATGTTGGGAATACTTTGGCAGTTTATATTAACATATTTTATATCCTACTGCATGCCAATTCCTCTTCCGGAATTTCCAGCGAGAGATAGACCCACACATGAACAAGTGGCACAGTGATTTTCATTAGAGCCAAGATTAGACACAACTGAAAGACCAGTCATCGTTTGTCTCTGGAGCGACCCCACCCCAGAGGCTCCTGTAGTAAAGGCTCCGTCCCAGCTGGCAGCACAATTGGGAAGCGTGGAAAATTAAGGAGGTGGGGCTTAGTAGGGGGACATAGGTCCATAGGGGTGTATCTTGCCCATAGTCTTTCTCTATCTCTCTTTCTATCTCTCCCCCCCTTGCCCTCTTTGCTCTGCCACAGGCTCCCCACTATAATGCTGTGTTTCAGCACAGCCCAGAATCAATGGGACCAAGTAGCCATGAATTGAAACCTCTGAACCCTGAGCCACAATTAACCTTTTCCTCCTCTAAGCTGATTTTCTCAGGTATTTTGTCATAGCAACAAAAAGCTGACTAACACAATCAGTGAATATGGAAAACTAAATAAGTGCATCTCACGGCAGACTGTGAGCTGCCCATACGTTAGCAGGCCCTTCTTCCTTATCATCAGAGCAGTTTTGCTTGCAGCAACATCTGAAATCTCAATGCTATAATATTATGGGTCTAATCCATGGATATGAACTTGTTTCCCTTTTACTGGACATGCATGCACCTCCCCACCCTAACCTTGCAGCTGGTGTAGAAATGACCCAATTCCAGTGAGTCAGATGTAATGGGAAGTATGTTGAAGGGCACTAGGCCTCCTGATAAAAGGAGAGCTATTTTGTCATGGACCTCTTGGGCTTGCTTTGAAACAGTGTGAACAGATGCCTAGAGCTGACGTAGTCATAGAGGGAAAAAGTAAGTGAGGATGCTGATGAAAGATAAAGGGATTGGGAGCCTGGATAACATCGCCCAGCCACTGACCCAGCCTTGGAAACACCCAGCTTCAGTCCTCTTGTAAGCAAAGTCACAAATGTCTGCATTCAAGCCGGGCGTGGTGGTGCACGCTTGTAATCCCAGTACTTGGGAGGCTGAGACTGGAGGATCCGGGTTCGCCGCCAGCCTCGGTTACTTAGTGAGACCCTCTGCAACTTAGTGAGACTCTGTTTCAAAATAAAGAACAGAAAATAGGGCTGGCGGTGTGGCTCAGAGGTTGAATGCCCCTGGGTTCAATCCCCAGTACTGAAAACAAACAAACAAACAAACCAAAAAACCCACAAATGTCTGCATTCTTTGAGCCACAGTTAAAGGAGCTTTGGTTACTCTTAGCCAGATGTCCCTATTACACATATTGTGGAATATTATGTGGTAGTTAAAGGGAGTCAGATAAATCTGTATCTACTGATATGTTAATTGTTAAAAGCAATCTATAAAATTATATATATGTACATTGCATATGCAAATTTAAGCTGTGAAATTATATATAAAATGCATACATATATGTACATATGTATATAAACACATATATTTCACATGTATTATGAAAACACATATATACCTTTATATCTATACTTATATCTATATAAATGTTTAGAGAAAGATCTGAAAGCATATGCACCAAACTGAGAGTAACAGTGTTGTCTGGGAAAGTAGAACAAGTAGGAGATAGAGGTGCAGATAAGAATGTATTCACTATAGTTACGTTTTCTCATATAACTAAAAGTAGATAAATAAAGTGAAACAAACTAAAATCACTTAAAATAAATAACAGTGAAGTGCTAAAATGCTGAAATACACATTTTATTGACTTCAGACTCCTACCAAAACTCATCCAATGGTGGGAAACTTATAATAAATCATGGATACAATGGATTGTTAATAGCTACTCATATTTAATGGGTGTGATGCATTTTGTCTATACATGGTGTCTTCAGACATTTTCAACTATCCTGTGGAAAATAGATTTATTTGTGCTAAATAAACAAAGGTACTGGAAAATGCATGTCCTATCTGCTTAGAGATATATGGAAAACAGATGCGTCCACACACAAAAGGATTTATTTCTCCACAGATGTTGCCATGGAAGGCCTTATGTTGTCTTCTTGTTGTGGTGAGAACATTGTAAAAGAGTACACAGCGTTGCTTTAAACCAGAGAGGCTCCCCCACAAATGGCAGCCCACAGTGTTTTCTAGAATCCACCACCACAAGGTAGCAGAGCATGATGGTGCAAATTACAGAAAACTGTTACAACACCGTATGTTGAATACATTAGAACATTTTTGGGCAAGATTAATAATGGAGCTAAACAGACATTAGCAGATCAACAAAAGAAAAAAGATGTTTAAAAAGGAAATTCAAATGAGATGGAAAGACAACTGAAATGATATGTCAGCAAAGCCAGACAATATCTTTGGGAAAGCATAAGAACTTAAATTTCTCCAGGAAAGAATGTGAGCTCTATCTTGATTTTCATAGCTCAGTGCTGAGGACTGGCTATTTATTCAACATTCTTCATACAGGCATGGTGCCATGGTGCACCAAAGACTGTGCTGGATAACTTAGAATTCAAAACCAAAATGCCCAAACCTTCTTGTGGAATTATTATCTACTTGTTGCAAACAAATGACATCAGAGAGTGAGGAAAAGAGTTTTTACTAAACAAACAAGATAGAGAAAGTGGCCCAGATGGGGAACAATCCATGCTGTCCAGGAGGAAATGAGGAAAGAGGTGATAGGAGGTGTGGGTAGATAGTGTGGTACTGTGAGCAGCCGGCTAGTTGTGCTGGGGAACACAGAGAAATCGGACTTTCATGGTGCACAAGGGGACCCTGACATGAAGAGGCTTGTAAGTGGCTGTGGCCAAACTCCAAGGGCTGGAAATGTTAATGAAAGTGCTTCCCTGTGTCCTCAGCTGTTGGGATGCCACAGGGACATGGTGGGTCTTGCATTTTGAAAATGTTAGATTTGTGGGTTCTTCTGTAGAGGGGCTGCAGAAGGAGAAACCAGAGTTGAAGAGCCCAGGTCAGAAGCTGCTCTTAGAGTCTGAGCCAACAGTGACGAGGGCCTGAATTCAGCAGACACTGGGTGTGCAAAACACACTTGGTAAATAAAACAATCTGGATGGCATCCCTGCCATGTTCATCTTAAAGTGAGGAAAGGGGAGAAGAAAAATGAGAAAGAGAGAAAAAGGAGAAAAGATAGTAAAAAAAAAAATAAATAAAGGAGAAAGAGCTGTCCATGCCATACAATGTCAATATTAATGTCACAATTTTGGGACTGTCAAAACCTCTAACTTTTTGCATGATACAACATCTTCTTTCCTGGTGTGTGTGTGTGTGTGTGTGTGTGTGTGTGTGTGTGTGTGTGTGTATTTGGTTCTGGGGATTGAACTCGAGAGGGTTCTACCTGTGAGCTACACCACCACTCTTTTTATTTTTATTTTTTGAATCAGGGTTTCACTAAGTTGCCAAGGGTCTTGCTAAGTTACTGAGGCTGGCCTCAAAATTGCAATTCTCCTGTCCTCAGCCTCCCAAGTACTGGGATTATAGGTATTCACCACCATGCCTGGCTTCCATATGCTTTTGAAGTATTTATTTTTCCCCTAATAATGCTTCTGGAAAATTTCCCTTTCCTTTTTAGCAGGCTGATCACTAATTTTTGAATTACTGACCTATTTCAAATTCTCCTTTCCACCAACTCTTCCCACATTCACAAAAACCTGTCTCTTCTGAAAAGAAAGCTAGTTATTCTTGATTAAAGATGCATTTTATTTTTTTCAAATATTTTATGTGCTTCTGTTGTTTTCCTAACCAATGTTATGTTTCTTAGAGGTCAGGATTTTATAATATTTTGTAGTTATTTCATTGTATTACATAGCAAAGTGTTGAGCCTGGAGAAATCAAATTTAAGAGCTATACAAGAGCTAAAATCACCACATAAAAATTTCTTATGTTATAAATGAGGAAACTCTTACTAAGTAATATTAAAAATTCTTACCCAAGATCATACTATTAGAGAAAACTAGGAATTAAGATCTTGGAATTTATTCAGTCAGGCACTTTTGTAGAACCTGTCTACCAGGGCTTTATTTTAGAATTTTTGTATCAAAGGACACAAGAGTATCTAGATTTTCAAAGCAGATTTTTGTGTGTGTGTGTGTGGTACTTGGGATTAAATCCAAGGCCATTCTACCTCTGAGCTACACTCCAGCCCTATTTTAGTTTAGTTTTTTTTTTTAAATTTTGAAATAGAGTCTCACTAGGTTGCTGAGTCTCACTACTTGCTGAGGCTGTCCTTGAACCTACAATCCTTCTATCTCAGCCTCCCAAATACTGGGATTACAGGCGTGCACCACCACGCCTGGCTAAAGCAGGTTGTACTTCTAATAAACTTCTTACTTCACTGGAAAGGTAAGCAAATGAGTTTTGCAGGGCAGACTGCTAGTCCATTAGCCACACTTTAGCACCAAGGTTTCGCGGAGATCCAAAATAAAGATATAAGAGGGACAGACAATAGCTAAAAGTGTAAGGAATATTGTACCTGAAAATTCCATCTCCTTAGGAACAATTGGGAGAAGACATATACTAGATGTACTAAGAAAGGAATGAATTCCGAGCATTTTATAAAAGTGGTCATGACCCAGCTGGTGGAAAGTTTCGAAAGGAGGAAAACAAAGAGTGCACTGTGAATCCTATAACACTCAAAGGAAATCTCTCTCTCTCTCTTTCTCTCTCTCCTGAAAGCAACAGTTAAACTAATTGCAAAGAACTTTGGGTCTTGCACTCAAATTAAATATTCATAGAACTCCATTTATGTGCTGCATTTAGAAGTTAAGAGACTTTAAAAACCCTTCTGCATTCCCAATAGTCAGCTAACCCATTAGAAATATGATACTCACTCTAGCCCACAGCCAGAGAGAGCCAGCCCTGGCGGCCAGCTGAGCTTGGGAGGTTTTGCAAAAGCTGCAGGCAGAGGTGGAGGATGCTAAGTCATTTTGGCAGCCAATCTGTGGCCCTTCTCACCAGTGAGGTTTATCATCAAGCAGTTTAAGTAAAAAAAAGAGGGGTATGCTAAGGGTTTCCTGGTGACAAATACATGGTTTTCCTATTTGGTAATGACAACTGATTCATAGATAGTGTAGGGAACGAAAGCTCAAGTATTCAAGGAACTTAAATATTACTTTAAGTTGCATTTGCTTACACATGTCTTTACACGTATCGTCTGGCTGCTGTATAGACAGGTGGTTTCTCTGCCATGTCATCTACTTTGCATTTAGTTAGAAGAGGAATCAGTCAACTGTTGGCCAGGGAACCCCATCCAGGCTGTCACTAGTTTTAGTAAATAAAGGTTTATTGGAACAAAGCCAGGTCCATTTGGTTCGTGTTATTCAGTAGCTCCAACAGCAATGATATGGCCTGCACCGATGAAAATATTTACTACTTGATTCTTTACAGAAAGTTTGCGGATCCCTGCTTTAGAAAGATATTACTGTTATATACAAAGATCAAATTTTGACTTCAGCTAAGCCACCTATGGCCTGGCTGTACTTCAAAGTATGAACTGAACAGGCACACAGCCGCACGTGCATATTCAGAAGGTAAAACTGATGATTCGAGATGAAAGGGAATTCAAAATCCAGTGAAGTGGCTGGCGTGGTGGCTCATGCTTGTAATCCCAGTACTTGGGAGGCGGAGACTGGAGGATCCAGGTTCGCGTCCAGCCTCAGCTACTTAGTGAGACCCTCCGCAACTTCGTGAGACCCGGTTTCAAAATAAAGGATAAAAAATAGGGCCGGGGGTGTCGCTCGGAGGTAGAACGCCCCTGGGTTCAATCCCCGGTACCGCAAAAAAAAAAATCCAGTGAAGTGAAGATCGTCAAAACCTCCCTGTCTGAAAAGGCAGATGCAAGAAGGTTTGTGAGCGTTTCAATGCCACCATTATCCAGGAAGAGTGATTTCAGTCCTGTCTCCTTGAATCCCTTACCATTTGCCATTTTCTGAACTTACAGGTCGGAACCACATTTTACTGGCCTGACTCCTCCTGCCCAAAGAGGGTGGGGCAAAACAGATTCATGGTGACAAGTTGCTTGGGTTCAGTCTCTTTGTTACACACCAGATGAGCTGGTTCGTTTGGTGGAAACAATCCTTCATAATCTGTCTTGCTATTCTCTGAATGCTTCATTATTTATTCAGGGTAAGTGTTCCATGGCACATAAGAAATATATATATTGCTTCATTTACTATTTACCTGACATGTTGTTAGCAACTAGGGCTGGAAACCAGCTCAGAGCATAATTTCTGAAGAAAAGACCAAGCCAGGGGACTAGGCACAGAATTCCCACTGGACTTTTTCAACTCAGGTCTTTTGGGATTGAGAGGAGGTAGAAATAAATCAATAGGAACACGTGGGTTCACTGTGTGGGGGGCTCTTTTCTGGCATGGCAGAAGGAAAGAAAGCAGGGCAGATGGGCCAGCCCATGACATCCTTTCCAGGAAAGAAAAGTGCTCAAGAGAACAAAATGATATTCTTTTTTTATACCTCTAGGTAGCAAACTTCTCAGATGAACTGACAAGAGCCAGCTTGGTCATATCTTAGGTAATGGGAATGTGATATTTTACAAGTAGTAAATGTATTTAACCTGACTTTTCTTTAATAAACCAATCTGATGCATTGTACCCATCTCTTTTAAAAATATTTTTATCGGTACATTATAATCTCACATCATTATGTGCTTCGGAGTGCTAGTGACACACACGCACACAGTACTTGGTGAGCTCCCCCCTTTGACTCCCTCCCTACTCCCTCCCCTTCCCCATACATGATATTGAGATAGGCATTGCATTATACCCATCTTAGCACCATATGTCATGTTTCTAAGCTTGGTTCTGCATGGCATTCATTGAGCTCCTACTGTATGCTACACACACTGTTTTTCTAAAGATGAATAACACACAGACCCTGCCCTTAATAAGTTAATAGTAGAGGAGGGAGATATTGCAATGTGCTAAATACGTACTCAAGAGATCATCTCGATATATTGAATGTATTTCTTGATCATGTCAAAAGAATACATTAAGAGGTAAGAATATGTTTGCAAACTGCAATCCTGTCTTTAATAATTTTGCTCACTAACTAGAAAGCAGGAACACAAACTATATGAATAAACATATGCATGAAAATAATAGATTTAGTCATTCTTTTTCTCAGCCTGAATATTAACAAGACTAAAAGCAAATAGTCACTGGTGCCTCCTGAATATAATTTTCAAGAAAAAATAAAATAACGCTCTTGACCTTTTTCTTAGAGGGCATAATAGATTAGAAGAGTGAGGTTAGCTAATCACAGAAAGGGAAGGGTCATATGTTTTCTCTAGTATGTGCAAGCTAGGGAGTAGTTGGGATACAAGAGGGACTCCAGACAATGGTAGAGGAACCTCAGGGGAACCAGGAAAGTGGTCTAAGGGAAAGGGAAGGGAAAGAGTGAAGTTCATTAATGGAATTACTGCCATTGACCGTGTGTACATATGAGAATATACCAATGTCAATCTCAGTACTCTGTATTGGGAGAGGGGGAAGGGAGGCGGGGGCACCAAGTGCTGTGTGCATGTATGTTACTGTCAACTCGATTTTCATTGTGATGTGAGACTATAATGCACCAATAAAAGCACATTAAAAAAAGAAGATCCTAAGGGTCAAGGACCCTGTGTTGAGCATCCCTGTACTTCCCACAATGCCACACAGACGGATCAAAAGGAGATGGTCAAGGTCCCACAGAGATTGAACAGCAAAGCACAGGTCCCCATCTCAATACTCGTACCTTGTCACTGTATCATCCTCAGGATTAATCCTGATGATTTAGGGGACTAATTAGATTCCAATAATGAGCTCCCTATGCTAATGTGTCAGAAAACTCATCCTTGTAGAGCCGCTATGCTTGGTTTTGCTCAGCTCCCCTGAGAGAGGAGGTATGGTCTCTGCATTGCTGTCACTAAGCCCCAAAGAGCCACCTGCTTCTCCCCATGGTCTGCCCAGGGTCCAGCCCCATCAAATGCACTGGACTTCGGTCCCGTACAGCTTCTCTCATTAAAGCTCAGGAGTGTCTTCCCCGATTCAATTTTGTTTTAATAAAACAGGCACAAAGGATGGTGCTGTAAGGCATGTTTCCAGTTATAAATATTTTTAGCAACTCCTTCGCTTTCTTCTATCCCTTCCTTTCAGTTTTCTTCCCTCCCGCTCTTTGTCCAAATCTTATTGTGTGTGCAAACATACATGTTTGTGTGAAAAAAAAATCAATGTTCGCCCTTTACAGAGAGCTTGATTCTTTTAGTCTCCTTTAAGAGATAACATTGAAAACTGCAGATGCCCAGAAGAGGAAGAGAATAAAATGCAAAAGTACAAGCAAACTGAATTAAAAACAATATTGGTTGTTATACTAATATAACATGTATTTAATACATTTTATCTTTAACAGATTTTATCTTTTAATTTAATACATTTTTATCTTTTTAATACATACACATATACATACATATATACATACATATATATGTGTATATACATACGTACATATATGTGTGTGTATATATACATACACAGTATATGTATTTTGGGGGGGGTACTGGGAATTGAACCCAGGGGCCAAACCCAAGCTATACTCCTCATCCTTTTTATTTTTTATTTTGAAACAGGGTCTTGTTGTGTTGCTGAGGGTTTTGCTAAGTTGCTGAGGCTGCCTTAAACCTATGATCCTCCTGTCTCAGCCTCCCAAGTACTGGGATTACAGGCATGTGCCACCATGCCCCATACATTTTAAAAATTATGTTTAATAGAGTACCACGCAAGCAACTCAGGTACAGATGATCTCTCCAAGTTCGCAGAGTCAGAACATTAATTGTATTTCTTTTTCTTGCAAGCCCAAATTCATTATTATTTTTGTAGTCATCTGAATCCCTTTCAGTGGAAAATAAAGATGTGAACCTAGGAATCTGGGGTAAAAAGGTCAGTGCTGAAAATACCCTCTTTGTTCCTGCTCATCGCGTGCTTGCTGACTGATTCTCTTTCATCTGACAAAAAATTAACATTATGAAAAGAGTGAACTATCATTATATTTTTCTCACCCAAATAAATATTCTCAAATGAAAATCTTACATTCATAAAAATTATTGACACTGCCCAAAGGTTTTTTTTATGTTTCTTCCATTGTTATTATATATCCAAGACTCTAAGACACATTTTTCTACAATTTAATTACTACATTAGATGTTATAGCCCCTCAACTGTTTTTGCTTCAACCTTTGCCCCAGACACAGTAGAAACTGAAGCCTTCTACACGATTTGGATGTTATAATAATGAAATAAGCCTCTAAACCAAATTTAAAAGGAAAACCCACCAAGTGCTGTGTGCACACTGTATGCCACTATCACTATGAACTACATTATGATGTGAAATTATAATAATAAAAGCATCTAATAAAATAAAAGTGTAAAAATAAATAAAATAATAAATAAATAAGGATATATTAATATATGAGCAGGAGACTCATCACTAAAAAAAGCCAAATCTTAAAGGTCATTTCCACATCAATGAATCCGATGCTATGAAAGTAGTTAAATGTGCATGTATGTTTGTATCACTTTGAACCTCACTGCGATGTATACTTACAATGCACTAATAAAAAATATAGAAAAAAGAAAGTAAAAGCTCAATTCATACATTTTGATGGGAGGAAGAGTCAGCCAGGCAACAATCTAACAAAAGAGCCCCACTGCCCAGCTTCTAGCTCAGTGGTTCTTAGCCGGGGACAATTTTGCCCCACAGGGGACATTTGGCAGCTCTAGAGATGTTTCTGATTGGCACTACTAGGGATTGAGGGGGTGACTACTGGCATCTTGTGTATAGAAGCCAGGGATGCTGCCAAACACCCTACATGGCACAGAACAGCTCTCCATAATAGAGAGCTGTCTGTCTTAAAATGCCAATAGTCTGAGGTTGAGAAACCCTCCTTTAGCCCCATGACCCGTAATCTTTGGGAACTGTCACACTCTATCATTTCAAAACACACTTCGAAGCAGGCTGTGTGGCAGGTGCTCACCCTACAAGTGTAGTAAACAAAAGTTAACTTTCTTTGGGGTATTTCTGTGACACCCCTTATGTATCACCAGAGGTACCACCAGGTGCTACACGACTAAGACTGTGGAATAAAGATCCTTAGAGGCTGGGCGTGGTGGCGCACGCTTGTGATCCCAGTACTTGGGAGGTGGAGACCAGAGGATCCGGGTTCGCGTCCAGCCTCAGCTACTTAGTGAGGCCCTCTGCAACTTCGTGAGACCCGGTTTCAAAATAAAGGATAAAAAATAGGGCCGGGGTGTAGCTCGGAAGTAGAACACCCCTGAGTTCAATCCCCTGTACCTCAAAAAAAATGGTTAAAAGATCCTTAGAGCTAGGCCAGTTCAATGGGACACTGGGGCAACTCTCAAGGCATCTGGAAGGGAAATATTTTATTTCTCATTCCACTGCCAGTTCCTCAAAAGCATTAAAAATAGAGACTTTATGTTTAGATTATATATGATCATAATTACTTATATTTTGAAAATAGTGTTTATCTCCAAGCAGAGAAAGAACATCTTACAGGAAAAAAAAAGTTTTGTCTTTGGATTTTATTCTTTTCTTGGGGAATTTTCCATGTCTAAAAGTCAGGGGCTGAAGTACCATATTAGGTTAACTAAGTACTATTGAAGTTTAGCTTTGTGGAAGACAGCAGAGGACCAGCAAATATATTCCCGATGTCAGCTCTCTGCTGGAGGACTGCTCAGAACCCTGCCTATGTTCATGTGCTCTACGACTCTCCAGCGGCAGCCCACATCCCATAGGGTCTCCTACACTAGACACAACAGAACCCTGTAGTTGGTTGCGCTTTATGGAACCGGAGTTCCTTGGAGCATATCTGGAAAACACTGGACTGGTAAACCTGGCTTCTTCCCAGTGAAATCTCCCTCCCCGTGAAATGAAAGCGCTGGTCTTAGCTGACTTCTCTGATGGATCAATTAGCGAGCTTGTCTCCCATTTAACTGGATCAAGTCAAGCCCAGAAACACAGCTCATCAGCTTGTCCTAATGGATATGGATCGTTCTCTCTTTAAGAGTTTAAGTCCTTCCAGAGCCAAGTGGTCACATTCTACAGAGCACCAGGCACCCTCAGAACAGGTGCACCTTCTATTTGGATTCTTGTTTAAAGAAACATTTCCAGTGCGTTGCTCCATGTCTACTTGAAGCTAAAAAGCCAGAGGAAGCACTAGCTTTCAGAACGGCATTGTTTTTCCAAGGTCAAGATGAGGGAAGTTTACATAAATATCTTCTCATGTAGAAAAGCATAAATATGGGTGCTACAAAGATAAAAGATTTCCAGTGTTCAAAAAGGGTTAATTCACAAGAAAAGATTTTTATGAACTAGGATCAATTGTGTATCCTATATAAGACTAAACAATGGCAAAAGGATATACACTATAAGTCATATTTTCAGTTATAAGAAGGATTCATTTTTTATTAGTATTCACTCATATTCTCTTTCCAAATATTCTTATCAAGAGCAAGCTTTTAATAGGTTGCTGTTCACATTTTGAAGCTAGGTCTAGAGCTGCAGAAGCAGGTGGTACATAATAGGTTGTGTGTGTGTGTGTGTGTGTGTGTGTGTGTGTGTGTTACCGGGGACTGAAACTAGGAGCATTCTACCTCTGAGCTATACCCTCAGCCTGATTTTATTTTTTGTTTTTGAAACAGAGTCTCCTAGGTTGTTGAGAGTCTCACTACGATGCTGAGATTGTCCTTGAACTGCAATCCTCCTGTCTCAACCTCCCAAGTACTGGGATTACAGATGTGTACCACCATGCTTGGCTCAACACAAGATTCTTACGACTCAGTAAACCAGCCACATATTGGAATACAAAGTCATTGGACTAGCCAGCATCGTTTTTGTTTTTTTTTAATAGCACAGGTGCTATATCTTAATACAGACACATTCAAACTTCCCCATAAATCTGAGGCAATACCAAAGACAAGTAGGAGCAGCAGTGGAATTGTATTCAGTTTAAGAATTTTTCTCTTTGGACAAGATACAAAACTGCCAACATGGGGCACATAGATCATCCCTTCTTTAAAGTGCTTACTTAACTTTAGTTTTTCACTTTACCAATTATCAAACTGTCTCTATTTGAGGTACTTTCTTCCTTTTTTCCTCATCCCTGCTTGTCATCCATTCATTCATTCACTCCACATTGTCTGAACACCTATCGTTGTTCCTTCTGCTAGGAGTGGGGCATAAGGGTATTAACATGTGCCAGACAGGACAGCAGAAAACAGTGGAAATGGGCCCGGTTGATAAAAGTCTGCAGCAGTAAATGCTGCTGAGAGGACCAAAGCAACCACTTTAGGACAAAGAGAGACGCTGCACCTTAATAAATGTTTTCAGTACTTCATCAAAACCTTCCTTTTCATATAACTCAGGGGTTAAACCCAGTGTTGCCCAAGGGCCACATCCAACGGGCTGCCTGTTAAGATACTGTTCACAAACTGAAGATGGTTTGTTTACCACTAAATGGTTGAAAAAAACAGATTAAAAAGAATAATAATATTTTGTGACATGAAAGTTATGTAAATTCAGATATAGTATCTATAAATAAAATTTTGCAGCAATGCCTATTTTTTAAGATATCGTCTATGATAGCAGATTTGAGTAGTTGTGACAGAGACCTTATGGCCCACAAAGCCTGAAATATTTACTGTCTGGCCCTGTAAAGAAAAGTCTTAGCAACCTCTGCTATAATTGTTTGGAGAAAAGCATTATATGTGGATGCTGTATCAAATTCTGTACTTTTAAAAACAATCGATAGGAAGGGTTTCTGTTTGTTTACCAACATATAAAGTAAACTGGAAAAAGATCAAATACCCAAATCAGTGTGCAAGTAGGTGAAAAAGAGATAAAGGAATCAGAGTAGTGCATTATTTTGTAGTGTAACTTTAGGGAATGAAAATAAAAATTATATCCAAGAAGCATTAGAGAATCCAAATACTCACTCAGCTTAGCCCTGTGTTGTTCCTACTAAAAGAACAAGACTGGTTTAGATAAAAATTTTAGAAAGAATTGGGAGAGTACAGAAACTAAAAGAGATGGAAAAAGATGAAAAAATTAGGATAATTTAGTGAGAGGAGAAAAAAATCCAAGGCATGATCTAGGCATGAAGGAGGCTGGACAGAGACACTGTATCTTTGAGATATGATTGAAGGCAACAGTTTACACATCAGGACAGACTGTGTTGTTAACCATGGAACTGCGTTACCTACAAAGGCAATTTGTTTTTTTTTTTTTTTTTTGCGGTACCGGGGATTGAACCCAGGGGTGTTCTACCTCTGAGCTACACCCCCGGCACTATTTTTTTATACTTTATTTTGAAACCGGGTCTCACGAGGTTGTGGAAGGCCTCACTAAGTAGAGAGAGGGAAAGAGAGAGAGAGAGAGAGACAGAGAGAGAGAGAGAGCTGAGGCTGACCGCGAACCCGGATCCTCCGGTCTCTGCCTCCCAAGTACTGGGATTACAAGCATGCACCACCACGCCCGGCAGCAATTTGTTTTTTAAGTTTGGAAGTTGACAAAAACAACGACAGAAAAAAAAATTGCTCATAGTCTGGCGTGGTGGTGCACACCTGTCATCCCAGTACTTGAGAGGCTGAGACAGGAGGATTGCAGGTTTGAGGCCAGCCTCAGCAACTTAGCGAGACCCTTAGCAATTTAGAAAGATCATGTTTCAAAATAAAAAATAAAATAGGGCTAGGGGTGTAGCTCAGAGGTAGAATGCCCCAGGGTTCAATTCCCAGTACGACCAAAAAAAAAAAAAAAATCACTCATGCCCGTTAAAGGAAAATTGATTTAAGCAAATAAGCTTATTAACCGACCTCTCAAGATGGTATCCTCTGATTACTCTATGACTATTTCTCCAAATATAAAAACATTGACAAATTTTCATTAGCAGTTGGGAGAAGGAAGTCAGAAAGGATGAGCAGTTACAAGAAGAGTCTTCCATCTGCCAGTTGTTGGGGTAAAATGGGGGTGGGGTGGGGTAAATCCTTCCACAGAGTCTTTGCTGCATGAGCTCTAAACATCTCAGATGAAGGTTCTTCATGCCAAAAGCAAAGCTTTCCAAGTGGGACGGATATTTTTGGCCTTGATTTATACTGATCAACAAGCATATGTCTGTAGGGATTAAATTAATTAGAGGAGATTTGCTGGATAATGTTCAAAGACAATAAAATTCCTCAAGGTTTATAGGCCATTCAAGTTGGAGCGCAAAATGGTACACCTTGAGGGAGGATTAAGAAGAACTAATTGTGTACCCAAAGGACCTTCGTTTTCTAGCCTCGTGAAAAAGGGAGACTTTGCTTCAACACGTTTTCAAATGAAGAACTAGGTTAATTCTTCCAGAGTTTCATATGTTGGGAAATAAGTCATGAAAAGATAAACTTAGAAATACAAGGACTGCAAGAAGAAGCATTAAGTATAAAAAGCAAGCAGCCTATTTTAAAAAAAAGAGAGAGAGAGAGAGCCAGGTGAGGTGGTGCACATCTGTAATCCCTGTACTTGGGAAGTGGAGACAGAAGGATGGAAGGTTTGAGACCAGCCTCAGCAACATGGTGAGAGCCTCAGCCACTTAGTGAGATCCTGTTTCAAAACAAAAAATAAATGTAGGGTTGGGGGTGTAGCTCAGAGTTAGTAAGCACCTGGATTCAATCCCTAGTACCAAAAAACAGTTTTTCAAGAGGATAAGAGAATAGCTTGCCTTCAATGAGCCACAGAATAGATTTCTAGATGAAGAAGGCTGTTGAATTTTGGGTAATTTGAAAAGCTGTGGAATCTTTTAAAAGAGGATTATTTTCAAGTAGGGTGGCTACAGAGGACAACAGTCCTTCCTACATGGCAGGAGGCAGAGCTACAACTTGACAAGGTGTCTTTCAACTTGAGACCAGTGGCCTGTGCTCCATAATTTAATGGTTATCGCAAGGCCCACCTGCAAGAAGACATCTCCAAGCTCCTGTCCTCCTTCCACTATTAGAGTCAAGCAGGGAAGGACCCTCACATTTGAATTCCTAACCAAGCTCTTAGACGATGCTCATCAGGGACCACACTAGGAAGCCCTCTGGTAAAGCCATCGCTTTCTCCTTTTATATCACAGAGGCACAGCGCCAACAACCCAAGTCATGAATGAACTCCCAGTGTGCCACTCTGGAACATGGACGCTTTAACATTATGCTTAATTGACACTTTCTACTGTAAGACTGCTATCAAATTGGTTACTGGCTGTGCAACCAAGCTGACTCAGGGCTCCTTCTACTCAGTGTTATAAGAACAGGAATATGCATTTAGCTAATGGCTACAAGGTAAGACACTCCCAACACTTTCTCACCTACCTCCTAGTACCACACATTCAATTAAAAAGCAAAAAGGTTATTTGAGATCCCAGCTGGCATTTCAGAGTCCTCCCCAGGCAATACAAGGGAACACAGAGAGGTAATGACACGAACAGTTACTCTCTAGCTCAGAGACTACAATCTCGGGACTGTGAAATGCAAGGAAATCATTAAGACTTTGAACACACTAAAATCTGTATGCCAACATGCGGCTATTTCAAATACTATTTTTCCCTAAATTTCCTATATACTCAATGACATATATCCTGAAGTTATCCTATATTAACAATGAGGTACAATGTTGTTAATCCTGTACAAAGTCCCAATTCCCAAACCAATTCCTTTATCCACTCGATATTTGGGGATTAGCTAAGAAGAGATGTCTTTTCCATAAAAGACATGGCTATTAGATTTTAAGCTATATCTTTTCTATCTTATCTATATAGAATATAAAAATATAGAAAAGATAGATTCCAAAAACATTTTTAATCAATTGCATATTTATGAGTTGAATCACTTTCTAAGTAATATAGGTCTTTCTT
Source organism: Glis glis (assembly GCA_004027185.1). Classification (NCBI taxonomy): domain Eukaryota; kingdom Metazoa; phylum Chordata; class Mammalia; order Rodentia; family Gliridae; genus Glis; species Glis glis. The sequence goes on from PVJS01017324.1 coordinate 28,222, forward strand.
AGTCAAACTATCTTATAATGAATCATTTGATGAAGTGTTGTTGAAATGACTTAACTCTTTATTCAATATTTATAAATTGTAGGTTTGAAGCAACTAATTTGCCATATAAGAAACTAAGACACAATAATTTTATGTCCTTGGCTAAAAGAAATCCTAACTTTGGGAAACTTGGTCCCTTATTATTTATATCACTTAAAAATACAACAAAAGAAGCCGGGCATGGTGGCGCATGCTTGTAATCCCAGTACTTAGGAGGCTGAGACCGGAGGATATGGGTTCACAGCCAGCCTCAGCTACTTAGTGAGGCCCTCTGCAACTTCATGAGACCTGGTTTCAAAATAAAGAATTAAAAATAGGGCTGGGGGTGTAGCCCAGAGGTAGAATGCCTCTGGGTTCAATTCCCGGTACCACCAAAAAAAAAAAAATACAACAAAAGAGAAGAAAGGGAAGATAAGGAAGGATGGGTAGAAGGAAGGGAAGAAGAAAGAAGGAAAATTAATTTTTTCTTTAGATAGAATGTTAAGTTCCCCATTCTGAGATTGTTCTATGAGGGTTTAGCATAAGTAACTTCACAATCAAGCTCTGGGAAGTTCACGAATACTAGACAAAATTATGAAAAATGCACAATATCTATAGGGCCCCACATGTGCCACCAATTAGTTCCTATCCAGTGTTTTTAGCCACCTACGCGAGGATGAGGATTTCTAAGATTTAAGTGAATTATTTTATGTTGATGTTTTCAAGTGCTTATAGACCTACGCATATTAATATTTTTGACCAAAATGCTACAGAGCACATTTTGGAAAATATACTTTAACGGTTACACTTTCCAAGGATCTTCTTAATTACCAAGAACTGTTAAAAGGCATGGCCGGGCCCATGTTTTTCTAATTTCTGTAAGTGTACTGCATATCCACTTCAAAAGTTTGTATAGTCCTAGAAGTTTAATAACTCTGCTGACTAGAGTGGAACATCTCACATGAACTGAAAACAGACAGGCAAATAGTAACACATGTCCCCGTTGTGAAATGCAGTTGAGTTTAGAGCTCCATCTGTTCCCAGACTTGGAAAAGTCTGGGGCTTTCTCAAAACCACCACAAAAGATTTGTGTGTTGTACCAACAGAATGTGGATATTTTATAAGCAGTAGGCCAAATAGTCATTCAAAAATAACCCCCCTTCCTCCTAACCAAGAACATTTAAAACATTCAGTGAGAATGTTCCAATCTTTAAAAAAATACCATTGGCCTCTGATACACTATCATTATTTTTCTTTTCAGATGTATCATTCATCTTATTAAAAAAAAAGAATAAAGAGGAAATGGCTAGTTTTCCCAATCTGCATGGATATTTTCAAGATTGAGTGCGCAGAAAGGGTGTATTTCTCTGTAGTTTTCTTGCCAAACATTTTTCAATCACTTTTTTTTTTTTGCAATTTTCTGCAAGAAAACACTACAAGGCAAACATCAGGGATCTCACATCAGGCAAGCTTTCCTCCCTGGTAATAAATATGTTAGTTTGGAGCAGGCTCACAAGGAATCCAGACAGCTCCAATCTGGCCCTATTCCAGGAACGAGGCATCTAGTGTCGGGAAGAACCCCTCAGCTGTCTTTCAGATGCATACTTCTATTTACCCCTACTGTCTGCAGCTTGAAACAAAAGTGGTGGCTATTAAAGACCTGTCTTTTGGGCATTGGTGTAAAACATCTTTGCTAAATACCATGTAGAGTCAACTGAGAACATCCTGTGTCTATTGGGGATGGAGCCTTTGAAATCACGTGGCCTGTGTCAACCTAGATGCTAGAGATTTCACCAGACGTGTGGGCTATTCTTTATCAGGACTAATAGTAAATATTATAGCATGAGTGTAGGCGGTCCAGAATTTCTTTTTAGATCAAATTTCCATACTTTCCCCAGGGGATTCAGGGATACCAGTGGGGTGCTGCTCTCCCACCTCCTTCTGTGTAAGTGGCAAGTGACAGGGCTCAGCGGAAAGTCCAGGCATGGCGCATTTAGCCAATTTCCCCACACGTACAGTAAACTCTCTAAAGAAGAAAATAATAGTGGTTCTACTACAACACCCTAAAGAGCTTTTCGGGGAATAATAGGAATTCACTAATGCTTGCTATGAGGAAGCGTGCACACAGCCTTTGTGAGGCACAAAGAAGGTGATAAGAACATTTAGTAGGAGACTCCGACAGTTTTTCTTGCATAGTTCCTGAAGACTGACTTAAATGTCACAAAAGATTGCAAGGGACCAGGCTGAATGAGACCAAAGTAGTCTTTGGGTGCTAAAAGATAGTATCTGAGTGTATCAGAAGTCCCTAAGTCGGCAGGTGGACTGAAGAAGCTGTCACGGAGGCTGTGATGGAAGGCTAGTTCTAAATAAAGACAGTGGGGTCCAACGGGCACTAGGACCAAGCAAGGGACCCATGGCCATGGGGAAACTAGGACCCAGGAGAAAGCATGACAAAGACAGGAATCATTTAAGAAGTGGGGGGCGCACACCAGAGATGGCCAGGACTCAGGACTGGATTGATGGTGAAGTCAAAACAAGAAAGTCAAGAGCCAAGTTAGAAAAAGGAAAGGCGCGCCAAGCAGGAGTGAAATTCTGTTACCTCGGGATGTCTACAAGTGGGATGCTCAAGTGGGCACCACAGGCTCAGATGACTGGAGGCCAGGTGGGGGCCCTGGGGTAGGGGTGTGAGGCCTGAGGGCCAGACCACAGGGAGTTGTAAATCCTGGACCCACCTTGCAGGGAAGGATTTTTATTCCTGTTTTTGTTTTTTTGTGGTGCTAGGGATTGAACCCAGGAGCATTCTGCCTCCAAGCCATACCCTAGCCCTTTTTTGCTTTTTTAATTTTGTAACAGGGTATTGCTAAGCTGCTGAGGCTGGCCTTGAATCTACAATCCTCCTGTCTCAGCCTCCCAAGGACTGGGATTACAGATGTGTGCCTCCACACTCGGCTCTTATTCCATTTTCAAAAACAGATCCAACATTACCTTGTGCCGATTGAATTTACCTATCATTTTGTGTTCCAAGACGTAGGTACTAGAACAAGTGAACAAAATAGGAAGACTAGTACTTAGCAGGAGGAAGGTGGAGCTGGGGTCCCCTGTCTTGAAGGTCAAGCTGAGGAAAACTTTACAGTAAATCTGACCATCTATTTATCAGCCAAGAATGTAGTAGCAGAAAACAAAATATTTAAAACACAATCCAAATTTTCCTGCACTTGGTGTGGGTTGTAATTTATTCTCTAGTGATTTACAGGTTCTACTAAAGAACATAAAATGCAGGAGAGGAAACTTGAAAGATAAGTTATACAGCATTATTAAAGATGGGTCACCCAGGAGGGTGGAACGTTATTTCAAGGTTGGGGAATGGTGGTGTAGACATGGGAGGAGACAGGGAGCAAGGATACAGCTCAGAAAATAATAACGTTGAGCGAGAAAGCCAAAAGTTAAAGCAATAGTCATGCTCCAGGTAAAATGGCAATGTCTGTGTCACAGAACTAAACGTATTACAGGAAATCATGAAAACACTTGGTACAGCAATAGGGAAGGAGGATTAGCATTCATGGAGTAACTTGTCATCTGGAAGGTAGTGCCCTGGGCAGGGCTCTGATGACTAGATATTCAGGTTCGAATCCTAGTTCCATCACTAGCTGGGTGACTTAGCCAATCTCACTGCAGGCCATTTTTCTCCTCTGGAAAATGTGAATGATGATCACAATAGGGTGATCTCGTGGGGAACCGTCTTGAGAAATGGGAAAGTATGCGCAGAGTCCTCAGACCCTGTCTGGCTTGTCTCCTGGAAGTCTAAGCACCAATGTGCTGGGTACTTTACAAAACATTATTTTTATCTAATCCTATCTACAAATCTAGAGGATGGTATTATTCCCAAATTGCACTTTGTAGATAGGGAACTGGGACTAGGATTCCATCAGTAACTTTCTAAGGGCCACAGAACTGAGAGTTGGCAGGGCTGGAATGGACCAGGAGTCTCACCTCCCCTGCTATTTCACATCAGCACCGGTTCCAGGGCATGATGTGTCCTGTCTCATTCCAGAAGCCTGTCTAGCAACATTCTCCACGATAGAGTTTCAGTTCCTCGTAGTTTCTTTCTCTGAATACTTCTTACCTTTAGAAATTGACCATACTCTTCTTTGGGACTGTGAGAAGTTGTTAAATCACACCTAACCAGGTTGGGAATTAGGAGACAGGAAGGGATATAGCTTTTCCCATGAATATGCAAATAAAGTTTAAGTTACATCTACATATTTAAAACAGGTCTTAAGAGGAAATGTGAGTTTCTATGGCAGACGGAATGGATGCTGGATACGTTTGTGGAACACACCATCTTAACTCTTGTGAAATAATGATATTGGTAGCACATTGATAGTTCTTGATTAAATGTGAACAACTCCCAGCTATGCATTAGAATTTTCAAAAAAAAAAGGAGAAAGAAAATCACGGAAATGGCTTTTTTCAATAATTATGAGAAACTATGGTTTAGATTTGCTTTTGTAGGGAAATTGACTGCCCATGGCCCTAATATCACATCTGGAAATTCCAAATTCTGGCACACAAGCATTATGGACAAGGCCTATGGAAAAATCTCATGCCAGGGAGAATTGTGGATTCTCAGTCATTCATTCTGAGCTTGGAATGTTATGTCCCATTAAAGTTTCCAAGGCCTTTCTCCTAAGAAGCTGTGCAGGCGCAGGTCTTGCCCAGAGCCTTCCAACTCAGAAAGAAATTCAGAAAAGGAAGCCTTCCAAAGTGAGAAGCTAGAAATAAATGTAGGGTGAGAGAGAGTGGGAGAGGAAAGTGACTGTATAGAGTTGGTTGGGGGTAAGCTTGGAGAGGCTACTTAAAAACAGGAAGGAGAGAGAATGAGAGAAACAGAGAGAAGCAGGAGAGGCAGATGGAAAACTGAAACACACAGCCAAGAGACAGGAAGGCGAAGGAGGAAAATTATGGACTATGGAATTAGATTTCATGCAATGGAGCCCTCAGTGTGTGTGGACAATAGCACTTTTCAGAAGAAATTCTCCACACACCGCCTTCTCCAAGCTCTAAAGTAATAGAAAGCATGAAGAGGCCGGGCGTGGTGGCACACGCTTGTAATCCCAGTACTTTGGGAGGTGGAGACTGGAGGATCCGGGTTCGCGGCCAGCCTCAGCTCTCTCTCTCTCTCTCTCCCTGTCTCTCTCTCTCTCCTTAGTGAGGCCGTCCGCAACTTCATGAGACCCGGTTTCAAAATAAAGTATAAAAAAATAGGGCCAGGGGTATAGCGCGGAGGTAGAACGCCCCTGGGTTCGATCCCTGGTACCGCCAAAAAAAAAGAAAGAAAGCATGAAGAAAGAATGGGAGAGGAAGAAGGAAGGGGAAGGGCTAAGATGATTCACTTGTCAGGGCCTCTACACCCCCCTGCCCGTGTGGGATAGGATTTACTCTCATCTACCCTGTACTGTAGAGGAAATTGACAGAAATGCGGGGGACTTGTATCCAAAATTCAAAGCAATCCAGGAATGTCTCAAATATCTGCCCCTGATAGCTGTTCATTCCTCTATGTCTAGAGCAGGACACAAGCTGGGTGTGGTGGCACACGCCTATAATTCCAGTATTTGGGAGGCCAAGACAGGAGGATTCAAAGACAGCCTCAGCAACTTAGCAAAACCCTCAGCATCCCAGTGAGACCCTGTATCGAAACAATAAAATAGAAAGGGCTGGGGGTGTAGCTTGTAGGTAGACTGCCCCAGGGTTCAATTCCCAAAATGGAAGGAAGGAAGGAAGAGAGGGAGGGAGGGAGGGAGGGAGGGAGGGAGGGAGGGAGAGAGGAAGGAAGGAAGGAAAGAAGGAAGGAAGGAAGGAAGGAAGGAAGGAAGGAAGGAAGGAAATGGAAAGGCAAATACAGAAGGGAAGAAAGCAAAAGGAAAAGACTTTCTCCCTTTTTCTCTCTTCCAAGTACAATTTTGCTTCTGCTTTTCCCCTAATTCACAAAGCCACACAAAAATAACATAGTGGTGACCCCAACCACCTGGAGCAGGACCTCTCCAGGGCTCAGAAACTTGTCCCTCATTCTCTTCAGTCTTTCTTCAAGAAGACGCATGGGCAATGTTTCTGCTCACACCTGAGACTAAGAGAAAGAGGAAATAAATAATCCTAAATATCAACCGGCAGTGATTTCCCCCCATTCCCCTGGAAGCAAGACTGCCCCAACTGACCGAATGCTGAAATTGTGTTTTGCCAAGACGTTTCCTGGTTGCTCTCTGGTTAAGGAGTTGTGCTGCTCGGGTCCCCTCCCTCTGACTTCAAAGCCTGCCTATTTGTGACATTAGGAACTGCGGAGATGAAAGGAACGAAGAAATCAGTCTGCAGTCGGGGCCGGCAGTTATATGTGTCACTTTTATCCAGAACGAGAGGACTACAGAGGAAAACACAAATGATTTATTGTACACCAAGCCAGACAATCCAGACTTTCAAAAAAAAAGGCGCCCAACAAATCTGTTTCTCTCCTCTCAGAAGATTCTATTTTGATGAAATAGAGATATTCGACGAGATTCCTCACACACTCGCCGTATATAAATTTATTTTAAAGGTGCAGTATTTCCGGGATGAGAAGACTTTCTGCTGACGTTTGTGGGGCATAAAAGTTACAAAGCCATGATCTCAAGTCCAAACAAGTGCTGCGTTGACCTCTAGGATCTTCTAGCGTATTGGCTCTCCAACGCTGATGAATAGCATGAAATTTAATTTTTAGTTCCATCATGGGGACTAGGAAGAATTAAGATCCTCTCTGTGACCTCACATTCCATGAAAAACAAACTACTGAATGCAGAGTGTGCATGAGCCAGCTCCAGATTCATTACAAATGACAGGACACCTCAAATCAAACCAACCACAGATGAAAAACGATTGCCTCTTACAACGGTGAAGTCCAGAAGGGCACCGTGTTTCAGAAATGGTTCTATCAAGACTATCAGGGGGTGATAATGATGATGAAGAGGAGGAGAAGGGAGAAAAAAGAGGAGAAAAAGAGGAGGAGGAGGAGAAGGAAGAGAGGAGCAGGGGAAACAAGGGAGAAAAAAATAGCAAGTTAAAGAAACTGAATCTTCCATTCTAAAATGTGATCTATTATGTTTTAGTGTTAAGAATGAATAGACTGATAAACTCTGCACCTGTATCCCTGAAGACAATCAAACTCCAATAGTGGTGAATATTTGTAGGGAAAGCATGGGCATTGTAAAAAAATATTTTATTGTAAGGATGATGGGATCTGTACATAAGAAAAGATTAATTGTAAGTTGAGTTTTGTCTTATCTTAAACTTCTATACCAATAGGAAATATTAAATCTTAATTGTGTTCATGATTTAAATAATGAACCACTCCAAACTAACAACAACAACAACAAAATTTAAAAAAAAAAACAGAAAGAAAATAAAAAAAGACTATCAGGGAGTCATAGGAGCTGGTTTATCTCTTTCCAGCTCTCAACCCAGGGTATTGCAGCCCATCTCCAGATTGGCTTTTCTAGCAAGCAACGTCTTGATGACAAGATACTGTCGACCAGCTTCAGGCCTTCACCCTGAGAAACCTAAATTCACTGGGGAAAGAGAAACAGTGGACTCCTTCAAGAGCCCCATAAAAGCCTAAGTATCACTCTGATTGGATTGACTGTGCCATACAATGGATCCCTGAGCCAAACAATGAGTTTAAGGAAGTCCTGGGCTCCGAACAGGCAGACCCAAGGTACAAGGTCCCTTCTCTGAGGTCCCCGCACACTTTATGAACAGAAAACTGAAAGTTTTCAGAGGGAAACTGTGTTCATTTACCCAAAGATGAGTAAATGGAATATCAGCAGGCACAACGAAACATCTATACCAACGCATAATAAAGTGTTTCAGAGATGCATTGCTAATATATGAATGTCACTTCTTTGCTAGTGCTCCACGGCAGATGAATGGTAACAGGCTCTAATGTCTAAAAAAAATGATGGATAAAACTTACAATCGATAAGTCTATATTTCTGTGATCTTATATTAGAGAAGTCTATTTTTTTGTTTCTTTTTTTTTTTTTTTTGCGGTAC